>JANHFX010012746.1:0-57683 GCA_027560015.1 Chloroceryle amazona | reverse complement strand
CACCCCAAAAAAAAAATTACACCCCCCCCAAAAAAGAAAAAACAAAATAAATAGAGACTGATGTTTTATGAAAGCTGAGATTCTCCCCCTCTGCCTGATACTATCTCCCACATCAGAGAATAGCCGTGGGCTTCCCATCCAGCTCTGGCACCTAAATGGCAAAGCTGCAAACAAACTAAATTAGGCAATGACTTCAGGTAAAAGCACAATTACCACACATTTGACAAGCAGCCAATTCAAAGCAGCAAGACCTGAGGAGGAGGCTGTAGGTTTGATGCGTTGCTGACTTGATTGGCTGCCACAATACCCAGGATGACCGATGACACTTTCTTGGGCAGGAGCCATCTCCTGCAGGGTCCACACCCTGCGCAGAGTCTGCTCTCCTTCAGAGCATCTGGCTTGCTGCAGTGGGTTCATTGCCTAGATGTTTGCTCCTTTCTGACTTCTGAAACAGGTCCTACTTGGGGTGGGGGGTGGGCTTGGTGTGTCTCTGGTATTTATAATTACACATATATTGAGCTTGTGCAATCTAAACTCCAGCTTCAGGCCAAAAGTTCATTGCTAGAGGGGTTCAATAAAGAATTTCCTCCTGAGAATGAAGCATTACATCACTTGCCAAGTGTGTCAGGCGGTTTTCCAGCCTCCTGTTGGTTCACACCCATTTTGACTACTCTAGTGGCTGGATAGTGTACATGCCTGGCTGTATCCTTCAACTCCATTGGATTAACTGTGTCTGTCTGCTCCAGACATCAGAAAACTGAGTAAGGTTGTCATGCAGCTTTTCCTGCCAAAGGCCTAAGGACCCCAGAACAGATGAAGTCAACAAATAAGGATGAAACAGGTTTTCAAGCAGCAGACAACCAACTATTGAATATTTTGTATGTATATCCCTAAAATACCAGATTGTTCTTTTAAAAATCTCATCACATAGGCAAGTTTATGGTGGTGATAATGACATTTTTCTGCTTAATAATCTAAGGGACACATGCTTATCATACTAGACACGGTGCACATATTATAAGAGGCGATGGTTCCTGCTCCAAAGATTTCACAGTCTCTGTTCAGCACAATACTCCTTTCGTATTATTGTTGTAGCATCACAAAGAGCTGAATACTTGATAGCATATTATCATCTTGCACTTAAGAAAATACAAATACTGGTCCTCCCACATATAATAGTAAGGGATCATTGCCTGTCTCTCCATAGAGACACACATCTGAAGATCCTGAAGTTAAGAAAACACCTCTAATGCTCTTACATGATACTGCACCATGCTGCTGTGACAACAGAATAATCCTGCTACAAACAGATAAACAAGTACTCTTACACTGACAGTTTCAGTTTCTAAAGGAGTCCAATATTACTGTTGGTAGGAAACCAGGGGAATGAGGCTAATTTTGCTATCAATGTCAAGGGTTCTTGTGAGCATAAATGCTTTTCCTTAGCCTTTATATATCAGCTTCCTCAACGTCCTTACTGCATTAAACATTGCAATGTAATAAGCAATTTTGGAGATAGGGAAACTGAGGCAATAAGTCAGAGGCTTCTCAAGGATTTTCATGGCGAGTGAAAACTGCAGCCAGGAAGACCTACCTGTTGCTCGTCTATAAACTCCATTTGCTGACCACCAGGCTAAATGTCCTCCACCGCAGATGGGAGTGTGGGCATATGGGCTGATTATGAGAAGCATGTTACAGGAAGACATGGATTTTCATAGAAGAACAGACTGGAGTGGAGGGATTAACGTGATTTAATGGGTCACTTGGGGAGGACAATTGGCAAACATAAATACCATCATATTCCGAAAATTAACTAGCAGATAAACCAGGCCTTAATTATAGATAGATACCAGGCCCCTTTTCTTCCAAGGAAATGAAGAGCTCTGTGCCCACCAGCCTCAGAGCTCCTGTATTCAAAAAGAAGCAAGGAACACAGAGATCTGATCTGGGGATATGCAAATGGGACAGTCGGGTGATTCCTTTCCAAGCAGAGGCTGTCACAATCTGCATAACCTCCTCAGCTCCAGTCCTGATGCAAGAGCACCCTCAACTCCCACTGACCAGGGTGGAAACTGCACATACCGAGAACCTTGTAGTATGAAGCTCTTTGTTAAGGATTATTCTAACACTGAGGCCTTCAAGCAATGCAAGGATCTTATGCAGTTCCAAACTTCTGGAGCCAAAAACCCCATATAAGAGTTTTTACATTCCCCATGTTGCACGTCCCAGAGCCAGTCTGGTGTCTAGGATAATGGCCACTGAGGGTTCTGAATGTTTTCCAAGTCCCACCAAAGGTTTTGCCCTGTGACAGGCACACATCTCCATGTGATTTGAGACTGGATAAGACAGGCAGCATTATCTGCCATGTCAGTCCTCTAACACAGGGCATGTCAGCCATCCATGTCCTCTAAAGAAAATGATCACCGAAAGGTTCTATCCTCCTCACTATGACACAGCTTAACTGGAGAATCCCCTGAAATTCAAAGTAACATTTTCAGAGACAGACATATATGCAAAAGTCAGAAGAAAAAGAGGGGCTGGAGGGAGCCTCCAAATATAAATCACATTGTTGCTGACCAATAATTGTGCCAGACCACCTTAAATGGACAATATGCCCATCTGCTCTTCCCCTCTCCTCCCCCACACCTCCTCCCTCAGGGTTGTAAACCATCCTGCAATATTTAAAGTAGCATTGTTCACCTCCCTTCTGAAGCCCCTGGACCATTTCAGGGGCTATATATTCTCTCTGTGCTGTTTGTTATTCCTGAGGACATGCACATTGCTGAACACAGTAATAAAAATTTCATAAAAGAGGTTGCCAAAGGGGTGTGTATAAGGGGATTTGTAAAGCTTGCTCACACTCACACACACTCACTCTCCATTCACCATTAAGAATGGGCTGCAGCAGGCAAAAGCAAGTACCCTATACAACAAAAAGAAATGGCTCTGCTCCTGAATTGCACCAGGCAGTCTTAGGTAACAGAGCAAAGATCTGTATCATCCAGTGAATTCAATATAAGCAAACACTGAAGTGCGTTCCTTTGTGTTCTGCAGCAAGTTAAGCAAAAGGCAAGAGGAACTAGCAAGAAAACGCCTGTATAAGGCATGTTGGTATAATAATGCTGTGTGTGCAGGTTGGTGTACTGCCTACTTACTCATCCACAGTGAGCCTGCTTGGACCTTTCCTGAGCACAGATTAAAAGAGCAAGGACTAACACTGACTGGAAATGTATTTGGGAGGAGTGCTCTCTTTTTGTTTTTCCTCTCTTTTTTTATAGCTTTAGTGCCAGACTGTTGGCTCTAGAGACTGACATCTCAGCCATCCAAACTGCACTCTGCACGTAATGTGAGCAGTGGGTCTGAGTCACGTGTGCTGCCATCTTCATGGGACAGATCTGCCTGGGACTGATGGGCTTCTCTCCAGGGGGTATCTCTTGCTATTCCCAATACCAGCCTGGTCTCTCCACACATTTTGGGATGTGGAAGCCAGAGACCTTCCAAATTCAATTTCTTTAAGGGAACCAACCACACTGAGGTCGCTGTGGCTTCTTATTGCTAACTACTTTAGTTTTCCTTCTCTTGTCTGCAGGCTGGGACTCAGCAGAATAGCACTAGCATGGTACTTGACTCTAAACATGTAAAAGTAAGCTAGACAAAGAGCTTGAAATGCTGATCAAAACCATTAGCCCCAGACTGTCCTGCCTCAAAGATAATCACAATTAGGTTTCATATGAGTGGGAGCATCTAGGAAAGCTGTGATTACAACCAGAAAAGAAACAAAACCTCCACAAGATTCACAAACACATGCTTTGACAGTACTAAAAAGTTAGAGCATTTATAGTATCATAAATAAATGACCTACTGAAATCAGGATCTTTGTTAGGCCAGACAGTATAAAATTGCTGCAACTCAGGTTATTGCCCTCACAGCAAGTAACAGCCCATGTGGAATGGTTATGTCAGAACATTCAGTTACACATTAGGGATGTTTTTGTTATAAACACGTATTTACAGGCTTCGTGATCTGTCTTGTAAATACATATTAAGGAAATGTAAGCAGTCAGCTTTCAATGCTGGTCTTTAAATATTTGCCAGTTTTACCTCAGATAAACAGGGACTGTCTCACAGAATGGAGAGCTTGCTTTGTAGTTGCCACAATAGGAAACACCCAGAAAGGGCAGCAGGTATTTAAGCAAGCAGCAAGCTTAAAGGAACCAACTGCCTTAACACTTAGGAAAGAGAATTTATGCACAAAAAATGGATGTTCCAGTGATGAGGCTTACTCCATTCTCTGAAATACATTTCTACATATGTGGACATCTGTGTGAGCTGGTGGTCAGGTGCCTGAACCTTCGAGGATTCTTATGCAACACCAGGATGCTATTTCTGTTCATTTTTCCACCCAAGTCTCATGCACAATCTACTGCATTAAAATAAATATTACACAGGCAAACAGATGCACGCTGCAAGAAGTGCCTTGGCCACAATTATTCTAATGTGCAAGAATATATTTACTGAGAAGAACAACTTCTTTTCCAGATTACAATCTGTATGTGCTGAATATTCTATATCCATTCAGCAGCTGAGCCAGCTCCACGTGTGTATATTTAAACACAAAACGTACAGATGTTCACTGTAATTTGCCTCGCTGAACATTATGTCTATTTAATCCCTTTTGAAGGCCAAATATATTTTAATATTTTGGCAAATGCCTTTGGAACCAACTTAATTAAACACCACAGTTAAATTGGGCAGTAAGTTTTCCTCAGAAATGCTTACAGTGACTAGCCTGAACAATCACCTACAGGCTTAGACTGCTGCAGCTGGAGAACTGGAGCTGGGGTAACTGCGCTGGCTCTGAGAGAGATCAGCGTGGGTGCCTGCATTGCACTCCTGGCACTATGTTTCACAGCACCACGGTGACAAGAAGCAACAGCAGAAGGCACCCAAGGCAGAGCGTGGCAGAATAGTAAAAGCTGGAAAATTTTAAAAGTGAACCAGTGAGGAAGCTCTAAGAGTAAGGGCAGCTCATCTGTGAAATGTCTGAGACTCACTGTCAAGAGCACTGCACAAGTATTAAGGTGAATTAAGTATTAATGCTCCCAGGAAGGGAGCCAAGAGCTGGGACTGGAACTCAGTTATTCTTAGAAGATACTGCCTTCATGTGAAATATATACGTAGAAAAAAATGCAGGCTCATCTCATGGTAAACATATGTAACAGTGCAGATGCAGTTCTGCTGCACCGGTGCTCAAGCAAGACACCTTTTGCACGTCAGCAGGAGTTTATGCAGGGTTTTCACGTGACATGAACATCTTATTTTCACACATCAGCTCAACGGCATGCATGGCCACCAGATTGCAGGCACATGTGCACATGCATGTGTTTTTGGGAAATGCTCTGGCAAGTATGCAAGCTTTAGGAAAATGTTCTGTCAGACATTACATTGACAGATGTAGATGCAATGCCCCTTCCAACTTACAGAAACCAGTCCAGACATCATCTTTCCATATAAAAAGCCAAAATTGGAGTGTTAAAAATTCAGTATTGACATCACATCCAATATTTTAATTGTTATCACTTGACCCTTTGGTCCATGCTTGTTCAAGGCAGCTTCTTTTTTATTAATATCTCAGCACACTGTGTGACACAACTTGAGTGTGTCCTAATTTAATTTTAATTAGTGCCGACTTTTGCTTTCCTCACTAATGAAACAGTGCTCATTACGAAGTGTAATTGAAGACCCCTAGAGGGAGGGGTGCCTGGAGACCTCATTGTGTTGGTACCCGGCATCCTGCCCAATAAAATTCCCTTCTGAACGAAAGCAGTTTTATCATTAATTCATACTGCAGGGGGGCTAACTAGCTGCCAGCCGCTGAGTTCATACTGCTCTTAGGAAGAGCCCAAAGCCTGTTTATTTTCTCCAAAGAAACAATACTAATTTTCTAATGACTAAAATACTTACATCATAAATCCTTCAGTCCTGTTGTTAAAAGTATCTTTGAACATCCGCTGTTATGAAAATATGCTTCTTCATTAGAAGCAGACTATTCATGAACTTTTTTGTGTGTGCTTTTAATTGAGCTCGAATGATGCAAATATTGAGTTGTGGTTAACTCCATTAGAAAAAAAAAAAAAAAAAGAAATGGGGGGAGAAAAGGAAACATGCTCTGTTTACAAGCACTCTAAGATGACCCAGGCAATCATAGTAAGAAATGAACTCAGAAGAGCAGGCCAAGCAGGTGGTTAAGTGACCATCTTTGGATATGCACACAGACTGACACGAGGAAAGAGGTCGTACACCCAGAGCACCTCAAGCCTCTCAGTTTCTTTGTTCCCTAGGTGTGTAATTGTGGTAACTGCAGAAAAAAAATCTTCAGACAACTGTGTACATACTGTTCATGGAAGACGCAGGGATTTTTGTAATTTGGCTTCAAAAGTTTCCCCTCTCAGTTATGGGACAGAACACAGAACTGCCAATGCACTCTCTCTGAATAATGACAGAGTATTTACAGGGATTTGTTCAGAAATAGTTACTGCACTTTAGATTCACCTTCTGTTTCATTCCAAGCCAAGACTGGAGCATGTAAAGCCTCTACAAACAGGATAGAGCAAAATAGGGACTCCAAATTTATCAGAGCTATCACCATATCAAACACTGGAAATGGTCGATTTGCTCTGGCAACAGTGAGAGTCTTGAATCTGGGCAGTCGGTGCCATGTTTTGTAAAAGCCAAGGGTGCATGTGCCAACAGACACACAAGTCTGTCCAGGAAGGGGATACAGATTCACACACAAAACCGAGCTAAATTTACACTAAAATTTTCATTTCACCAGTATAAGACTACGTTTTACCTGTCATGCACTGGGAGACACTTACCTAGTGTTAATCCAAGTACACTTTGTGTGAAAAAGGCACCTCCCACAAACAGGGTATCTGAAAAATGCACAGCCTTTTTGCCAGCACAAGATCATAAGAAATTGTTGATTGTGATTTGCCCCAAAACAGCAGCAAAAATGTATACCTTTTACACAGAGCAGTGGGGACTCAAAGGTCTTTTCCCTTGGTTTGTAAAGGCCACCACTGTTTCTATACACAGTATCATAGGAATTCTAATAAATATCTGAAAGGATGGCAAAATAACTTCTTTTGGTTTCTAATTCTACAACACTTCTCAGAGCAAAAGCCTCCCAGTCAAGTCTGGTGTGTGCATGCTGATTTGTAATGCTCCCTGCCATCCCATTCCAGGGCAATAATTGCCAACAAAGGTGACTCTCTTCCAAATTTGCCTGAGTTGTAGGCACAAGCATTCTTTAGGCTGATACACAGCTTAGTATCACTGAGCACCTGGTCAGGGTGTACAGTGTGCTCAAAACATGAAGGAAAATGGCGTGTTTACACAAATCCAGTCCATCTCCCTAACCTCAAATTAATGACTCTTCATTAACGTGCCTGAGATGACCTTGTATAAAGCAGCAGCAGCAGAATAAAAAGATCCACAGACAATTGTGCATTCAGATGTCTCCCCTTCCAGTGTAGTTTGTAAGCTGAACCACAGTTTAATTGCATCTCATAACAGAAAAATCTCTGTGTTCATGTATCCATTATAAGCTTGGGCTTTGGTGATAAGAAAGTTAGGGGAGACCCAGGGAAAGGATTTTACCTACTGACTCACAGCACCCAGCCCCAGCAAAATACCATTAGCAAAACTCAGTCCCTTTAATAATGAAGTGTCTGATAGACACTGCTGCTGTGGTTCTGCTATTAATCTTGTTCTGACGCTGCTACATTAGGGGATGTAAACTATATTTTCTCTCTACTCATTATGGAAACTGTGCAATTCACATCCTCCCAGGAGTGCTCCAATTAGCCAAGCCTGCATCACACTCAGCTTTCCATCAACTCACTGTGTTGTGCTGTGCTGGAAAAGCTAACCTCCTACTACAGGCATGCACAGAAACAGCCTGCGGTACCATATCACTGCTGACTCTTCAGATGCATTCTCTATAAAGCTGCAGGTTTTTGACTCATCAGCAATTCCTGAATCTTTATACAAGAAAAGCAAATCCAACAATAAAATATTTTTAAGTACCTAAGAGACATACACAGTTCTTGATTGTAGCAGAACAAGGGGAAAGGCAACGGCTGTGTGTGACCTTAATCAGATACTTTTACCTATCAAGCAAGATTTTGTACTGCCCAGCACTGCTGCTGAAAGACACACTCTACAGTGAATAATGCCCTCTTCCTTTCATGGCACAGTAGATCAGCAAATAGTTAACTTGCTGGTTTGTGCTGTATTTTGGCAAGTGTCTCAGCTCACATCTTGAGCTTTAACTTGCACTTCAAAATATACCTACCCCTACCCTGTACTTTTTTTTTAAATATGAACAAGTGGTTTCTAAGGAGAGATTAGACTTCCTTTTGCTTTGTTTTGCTTCTTCCAGTTTAAAAGTAAATGATTTCTGCAGTGGTTCCATTGTGAATTTCATTTGGGATAGCGAGCACAAAATTGTCGTGGTCTTTTTATTTGAGATCTAATACAGGTTACGGGTTTTGCTTCACAAGTGAACTATCCTCTCCATGTGAGCTAAAGCCTGCTCCACAGTAGCTAGAAATGTCTCTGTTAGTCTCTGGTCACACCTCTTGTTCTGCATGCTGTGGCCAAATGAGGATACTGGTTTATTAACCCGAACTCTGCCACCACCTTTCTGATCTGCCAGCATAACTACATTTGCAGTTGCTCCCTAACTCAATGCTGCTTGTAGAGGAGCTGGCCTGCGGAGGGCAGAACCCTATTGCTGCTTCCTGTGGCTCAACTACAGCTACAGAGGGACATGAAAATGCAAACCACAGCTCCCGGCTGCTTTTGGTTCTTGCCATCGTTTTAGGCTGTTTGGGGGACAGCAGAAGGAAGTACGTGTGGTATTTAAGATACGAACCTTCAGAAGTTAGTTTCAAGCTATCCTGAAAGTAGGGAAAACAACTATGCAAAGTGATGCAGAGATGTTGATTAGAGAGTCTGCACCTCCAAGGCACTGAGCATCCCAGTCTCTTCAGCCCACACGGACCACAGAGCTGGGTCCTTATCAACCACACACCTCATTTCACCAGTGCACACTGCAGCACAGCTGCGGAAGGAGAAAGGATGCTCCAAAGTACACTGCAGAGATAGAGCAGCCCATATACATTTTTGAAGGGACACTCCCTGATATGGTGTATTCCAGAAAAACAGCAAGAGGGGTTTTATATTATTGATTTGTTTTAAACAGCTTCCCTGTAACACGTAACTTCTTAAGCAAGTTCTAATCCTGCTATCACTTTATACATGCCAGCCACGCAGCCTTCCCAAACAGCTGGTGGCAGAGCACAGGTCTGAGGGTTATTTTGTAGGGAATAGCTGTTACTAGCATTTTCTGAGCTCTCAGCTCTCCTTAGTTTGAAATGCAAAGTATGCATATGTGCATTAGCAAAATGGCACATTCCACTGAGTGGGAGTGAACCACTCTGGAGGTGACATTGGGCAGGGGTTATGTGTGCATGCAGCAGCCAGCTGATGTGTGAATCCATTACTGTTATCAGCAATGCATTCAAATGACCTACTTTTTAACATTGTCACAACTGCTCGACAGAAGAATTCAGTAAACTGCTGGCATGCAATTCTCTATCTAGAGTGATAGAATAATAACCCACATGGATACATAGCAGGCTAATCCTCTTCAGGTATAGCTACATTTTTCTATGAAAAGCTATCAAAGAAAGGTAGAAAAAAGTCAAGAAAGACCTTTTTAATCTTTTGAGTGCTCTTTTCCAGCATGGCGTCACCAGATCACCGTACAAGATGGTGCTGTAAATGGCAAGTGCCAGAGACCCCACATTCTCATACAGACTGAAGATGCAGAAACTTATTCAGCAGCACTTAAGTGGCACAGTTTATCACTGTTCCTCTATTCATTGTGCTTTTACATTTCTATGAATGAACTTTCTGCATAAACAGCAAGTATCTTGTTCTCAAGTCAGCACAGCCTGCTGAAAAACATACTACAGAGCTCCATTCTTACAAGATGTTACTGTTTACCCTTATATACCTTAGGTGTTCCTATTTGGGACTCAAATAATGAAGCTACATTTCACCTGCAAAAAGTAGTATAAATGCAGCCACGTGCTTTTAAGCATATCTTGACATAATGCCTATAATGCAACTCTCCCATTTTAACTGAACCTATTAAAATATTAAATCACAGCTTTTTGTTACCTTAAAAGTAGAACAAGTATATTACTCACTATAGAAGGATGATAATAAAACTGAAGTCCTATCACAAGTGTGTTGCAAATGCAGTAATAATATGCTGAAAAGACAACTATAAGTCTTCCGCATTTGCCAGAAGTGGGTCTAAGTAATGAAGTAACTCAGAACAATCCCACTGATTTAACAGCCAAGTTTTCAATCCAGGTCATATGGAGATCAGGTCCTGTACACATCACACACAGCTGAGCCAGAGCTACAGACAATCCTTATCATCTTCCAGCCACATCTGAAGAAAACAGATTCCTGCCTCCTGTTTAAAAGTATGAGAAGACAGGCACTTGGGAGACTGTCACTGAGAGGGGCTGATCTAAGTCACCCTTGGGTTACCAAGGAACTGAGTGCCTGGCCGTTATAGCACCTCTGACTACAATCAAATAGAGTATGAAAATAGAACAGAAAGAGCTGACTTAAAAATCTGCTTTTCCTAAGTAATACTGTGCTGGGAAGCATCTCCTCTCCTCTGTTCCCAGCATTTTGAGGAACAGAGGGCTTTTGGAAATCAAAATCAGTCTGTCCCACTACTCATTTGGGAGCCAGGGCAGGGACACAGACTGCATCATTCTGGCTACAGCAAGCTAAAAGCATCAGGAGAAAAAAAAAAATTAGCTCCACCATAATAAACACAAATATTGAAGCAGACACAATGAAGACCTTCAAGCATGTCTGTGCACACATGCATCTTCACTGCAGCACATATGCATACCATCCTCCCACTAAGGGAAAACCCTCTCTTCTAAACCCTCTCTTCTCCATTTGTCCTTTGCTCGCTCTTGTTCTTCAGATTGCCAGCAGAGCTTTACTTCTTAAAGGTGTTAAAATATAACACGTGCAAGAAGGGGTTCAGTTCACATGGGAACAGGGCACTGACACTTGCAAACACTGGTGAAAGAGAAAAAGGAGCTTTCCATGCCTGCATACCCCTACAGTCACAAAAGGCTTGTAGTGTGGGAAGGTTTGTCACTCTGGACAGAATGGGTCAGGTACTAGAAGTACAATAGCACCAATTGCTTTGAGTTGGTTAACTGAGTGCAAAACCACATAGCCACAACTGCAGCAGAAGCAGCAAACAGCCTGATGTCAGATTACAGTTTAGTCCAAACTCAGAAACAGCCCTCCAGATTCTTCATCAGACACAAGAGCAGCTTTCTTCTATAACCAGAGCATACAAAGCCTTGAACCCTGCAAACCACTTGCACCACATGAAACCTTTGTACACAGCCTGCTGAACACCCTCCTCAACAGTGAGCTCATCAAATTGTAGTCTGTCCATGAAGGGATTTTTTTCATCTATACCAGGAGGAGGGATTTAATTTATTTGCCTGCTGGTACTCAGGGTGGTCCAGTCCATCCCTTGGAGCTGCCAGCCAGAGCCCAGTCATTGGCCGCACTTGTTCACACCAGATCAGAAGCTGCTGCTGATGTAGTAAAAGGTGGCGGAGATGCTATGTTAGTGACACTCATACTCTTTAAGCATGCTGTATTCGATCCCCTGAATATAAAGGGTCTGTTTTACAGGCTGTTTGTTATCTGCTCCTCCAGACAGCTACCCATGAACCAAAGACTGGAAGTCTGTCTTGACCATGCTGATCATATGTGAATTAGCAACCTAAAGTTGCAAGGCCAATTATAAAGGGATTTTTCTACAGGATTTCTTAAATCACAAGAAAAAAAAATGCATCTTAGTCCTTCAAAAGTGCAATTTGATTTGAGAGCACTTTGGTAAACTTCACAACTTCGTCAAATATCATCTAGCTCTCTGTGCTGCCAAATTTCAAGGTAAACTTCTGCTCCACAGACCCCTTAATAACAATATAATCCTGGTAGCAAGACTGTAGCCTGAGTGCCTAGGTGTGCAAACCAGGTCAGACAGCTCAGTTCTTCCTACCAAGGCTACTGGAACTGCTTTGGGGTGGGAAGATGACAGAGACTTCTTGCAAGTTGATGGGGGCTGTGGAGCTGGAGTAAGTAGGAGCCCAGAGTTCAATGTTCAAAGGACATAAAGCTTGCTTGCCTCTTCGAGCTCTGTCATTTCACTATGCAGTTCTTGTCCTCAGCACTTGCTTACCTTTCAAAATTAAAGAGCACTTTTTTGTGTTCTGCATAACAAGGACCTCCCTTTATCAGAAGGGAGGTATGCCCTTTTGCATTGAGGTTTTCCATACAACCTCATTATTCCTGTGGTTTTGGGACTTGTTTTATGGCAGGAACTTTGGTGCTTCCTAAACATCTCTCATCCTTCTGGGACCCTGGAAAAGCCGAGGCCTCAGGAAACTCTGGAAACATAATTCTGTGCTGTATAATTCTCATCTTTCACAATAGAGGTTTAGGGAAAACCTTCTCTTCACAGATCATCACACACTTCCTAGTTTCATGCTATTGCTCCTTAAGTTCTATTGTGCAAACTCCATTTTTTGTAGGTAACTACGATTAGCACAAAGTTCATTAATGCTTCCACTATTATAAAATGTCACCCAAAATAGTTTTCTTTTACTTTCCAAATCTAACTCTTATTTAAAAAGTGATAATTTAAATTGAATTTCTTCAAGTTGCATTCCAAAATCCTCATATCTCTAGCATTATTACCTGCATTGGTTTTATACCAAATCCAGATAGGAATATCTTAAGCTTCATGTACAAGCATTTCAGCTCTCAAATTCTTTCTGTTCCCTTTTGCTTTTAGAGTGACTATAATCACTCTACATGAGGAGGAGACTAAATGAGCCAGTTCACACAATGGGACTTGCTCCATATCTTTGGAGATTATATGAGCACAGACCAAGAGGCAGCTTCAAAGAGGACATAAAATAGCGAGGCTGTATTAGAAGTAGCTGTATCTTCTTATTGGTAAATACCACTCCAATTTTTCTTGATAAACAAGGCCTACTTCTTTCTATGAAATTGCCACTACACAACAAAACAGTGGCAGAACAGCTGTGAAGCTTCCTCTTGTTATGCCCTCTAACTTGTCTAAATGTCTCTGTTTTAAGAGAAGATAAACACATCCAGAACTTTACATGTTCCCTAAACATGTGTGTAATGTGCAACCCAACAACACACGCATGCACTCACCTAGCACACTGACATTCAGAAAACGGGTGCTTCTCTCTCCAGAAGCTATATTCCAAATAATGGAAGATTTAAAGTTTGTAATTTTTCCCTTTCCCTTGATGAAGGATTTTCACTTTCTTAACCCCTAGGGAGGAAGAGTCACAAAAACAGCAGCAGGGCATTGTAAATCTTTGAAGCTAATAATTATTAAACACATAAATCTATTTAATGTGTAGAGCCCCAAACACGCTGACTGGATAATATGAAAGAGAGAGAGAGGAATATCTGTACATAGCAAAAGGGCCTTGACATCTTTCCAGACACGAGGCTGGAACTCTATTTCAGGGATAAGGCTCCATTTACCAGAACAGTTACGGGGCAGGAGCTTTGAGAAACCTTGGGCTCCCAGCTTTTCATTCTATGCTACCAGCAGCTCATCTGGAGTCTCTGGCAGGTAGCTGTAAGTAGAAGCTGGGAACCAGACCTCCTGAGTTGTTTCAATGACCACAGCTCCCCATCCATGCCAAGCCCTTAGCAATTTCAGGTCCCTGAAAGAGAAATAAGGGAGCTTCCATGCTCAAGGCAATAGCAGATACTTGGGGGTCTACACAGACTCCCTGCTGCAAGCTTGGGTCAGATGGTACCACTGACAGTCTCATGCACTAGTGCTCAGAGGGCTCTGGCTGAAGGAAATCTCCTCCCTCAGCTTCACAGCACCTGGTTCCCTCCATCCTTCAGTACCTAAGACAAAGCTGTGCTAACCTGCTTGATACAGGCCAAAATGAGTACATCCCTCTCACAACAAAATGGCCTGGATGCCAAGCATGAGATCTAGAACAGGTGGGTTTCAGATACAGAGTTTACCTCCAGTGATGGTCTGGGAAAGTGAGGAACAAGTGCTGCATCCTGCATCAGGAAGTGTCTTCTGTGCTAGGCACAACAACATGGTAATGTGGCCAAAGAACAAGCATCCTGCAGCAAACATGGGAGACAGTCTCACTCAGTGCTGACTTGAGGCTAGAAGGAAGGGTCATGGTCCTTTACAGGTTGCATCTTCCCATTATGGTTCCCCTTTTCAGTTCCCAAGTCCCCTGCTTCTGCACCATTAACTACAGCAACCTTCTGACTCAGGGAATGCAGTTGTCACATTTCCAATTTATATCTTCGCTAGAATTTATTTGGCCTCCAGCAGGTAGCAACAAATTTCAGCAAGCGCCTTTCCACTGCAGCACTCCCAACAGTATCTAGTGTGATGCAGCAACTGTTTTCTCTGCCAGAAAGCTTGGAAGTGGCACCTCTGCTGACCTCCTCCTTTCCCCACCTCCCAAAACAAGGAAAAAGCAAAAGTCTGCTTTCAGGAACAACCTTCCTATTGACTTTGATAGGATATAAACAGATCTGCAAGACTCTAGTTGGAGACAGGGATGAGGTAAGAAAAAGTTTCACATGAGACAATCCAGTCTTTGAACACTAAGGGCTTGTTCTGCCTGTGACTCACATACTTTGCCATTAAAAAAAAATAAAATAAAATCCAAGTGTGACCACTCTGTGCCTATTCTCAATTATGAGTAAGGTACTGACAGTTCTCAGAAGGTCTGTGACCACCACCCTTACAAAACAATAAATCTCATTACAGTCTTTGCTTTTCTCTCCATACATCAACCCATATCCATCTCATTTGTGTGCTAGGTACACAAGTTCAGAGCAGAGTTGTTGTTAAATGGACTTTCCTAAAACCCAAACTTCTTTGTTTCATAAGAAAAAGTTTGGTATCTTCTCAGACAAAAAAAAAAAAAAAAGTTGAATTCTGATTTTACAATATGAGCTACTGGTGAACTTACAAATACATTTTACCATTTGGCTCATGAAGAAAAATGAAGACTGAGGTGCATTAAGAAGTGTGACACCTCTATATCATCAGCACATTCCAAATGATCCTAGTTAAAAAAAAAATATTGGGTAAAATCTGCCGTGCCTTATTGTCTGTCCAATTTTGACCACAAGCACCGTGACATCTCTATGATAACAAAAAAATCTGTATCTCTATGAGGCAGCATTAGGTGTTTTTTGATGATTTTCCATTCCTTCCTTTATTTAGATTCCTTTAAAGTTTTATTTCTATACTGAGTTCCTTGAGTAAGTAATGCATGCTTCTGGAATGATACATATTGCAATGTGTTCCTATTACGTGATTGATACATAGTCTCAACTACAGCTCCATTTTAGTACCGACTTTTTCTGCCATTATGATTCTGAATGTAGATTGAAATTTTGTATGTAAGAATTCTCTCTTTACTATTTGCAATAAAAATATCAAGAATGTAAGATGTTCTAAGCAGAACTGCACTTCAGTGAAAGCCAGCCATAGGATTTTGGTAAATCTTAAAGAAAAAACAGTGTAGATCTATGACACTGAGCTGTAGCATATCAAAATTCAAATATGCTTGATGTGGAATTTGAGCAGAAGATTGGACAACACGACCTTCAGTGGTTTCCTCTAACTCAAAGTATTTGATGACCTATGAGAGCATCTTCTGGGTTGGCTATGAGAGAATTTTTTTCCATCTCTTTATTTATTTCAATGCCTATTACTCTTCTCATTGCAGCAGAAGGAAACCAATAAAATGTTCCATGTTGCCCTGAATCCCACCGATGCAGAAGTTCTAGATGGTCTAGACCAGGCTCTCCTTCCGTCTCTAATGGAAACATGCTGACTGCAACTGACTGCACTTTGAACAGGCAGATCAAACGCTGTGAGTGACAGCTTGAGAAAATGAAACAATCATCTCCATATTTTGTTGTAAGATTTTTTTTTTCCAAGAAAATATGAAAGTGAAATGTGGTGGACAGGTCCAAGGAGACTGAATTTAATCTGCTTTTGAAGTTGCTTGTGGATAGCAAGAAAAAATGTGAAAAGGATTTTTGGACAGATCTTCTATTTTGCAATCTAATGGAATTTGCTGAAACAAGACCACCAGCAGCTTTGTTTATAATAGTTTGCAATAGATTTCAATACATTCATTTCCTTCTAATAGACACCGACTCTATTCCATACTGAAGACTGGCCTCGTCCAGTGCCCCAGATGCAAGCATCCCTTTACCCTAATGGTACTCAAAACTGGAGGTTACATTTTTCAATATGGAAAGTTTGATGAATCAAACAAGCCCCTCCAATCAACGACCTCTACCTTCTGAGTGTGTGCAATGAGGTCTTGATTAGAATTCTGTGTCCTGGAATCTTGAAAAATCAATCATTAATTTCCTGTGTAGGAATAGGCAAGATAAGAAAGCTATTTTATACTCTTTTTTAAAGCATTTCTAATGTCTATTTTTAAGCAAACATTTCTTGGAAGTTTAAAAATGTTCAGATCCTTCATTCCAAACTATCCATTATTTATCGGCCAGTTTCCTGAGAAAACAAGTCTTAGGCAATCCCAGTCCACGTGTAAGTATATGTTTGTGCAAGTCTCCCTATTAATAATTGCATGAGTTATTAATATTTATTACAATAGCATACAAATGCAAATGTGGCTTAACTAACCAAAATCTTGATGTCTGTCCTCCTTTACAAATGAGCCCAGAAGAGAGAAGTGAGAATGATGGGAGCTTAAACAAATGTTTTACAAGCAAAAATTACAGGAATTGAGGTTGTTCAGTTTATAATCTTCAGGAATAAGAAAACCCTATGGAGATATATGACAGAAAGTACTCAAACACAGAAAAGGATGTGGCAATGGGAGGAGGCAATCTATGTTCCAAGTCCAGGGTTAAAGTAATAAAAATGGATGTAAAAATGAACAAAAGACAGTCCATGAAAGACAGCAAGAACCCATTTCTTATGGTAAAGAATTATGAAGCAATAGGACTGGACTGTCTGGGAGGCTACAGAACCTCTGTCCCTAGAGAGCTCTAAGAACAGACTTGGACATCTCCCAGGAGATGAGCCCACCTACAGTCAGAAGAATAACTGCTTCTCTTTTCAGTTCCCTTCCAGCTCAATTTGTCTATGCTTCTGTAAGCCGCAAAGTGGGTTGGGAAAATGAAAAAAAAAAAAAAAAGGAGGAAAGAAATAGAATAATAGAGGTATTTAGAGAAGGAGAAACAGACAGAAGACTAGAAAATGAGATCCATTACATGAGTTTAAGCATCATTTGTTCACTGCTGGAGAGGGAACTGAACAAGAATACTACTTCATGCCACATGCAACCACAGCTGTGGTCCAGCAAGCCTATTCCAGTGCAGAATATGGAGCCCAGAGCAATTGCAAGGCCAGTTCAGAAAACTATCCATCATCCTCCTTGTTGCCCTCCAGCTTTATACCAAAAGCTTCCATGGCTCAGCAGTCTGTGCAGTACAGGGATACCCTGCGAACCTCTATCATCCTTAATCTGACATGTGTAACTGTGTGCCAGTGTCACCCTTCCTGGGCTCTGAGCTGGTCTCCTACCAAAATGTGAGCAAACCCCCCCGAGAATTGATTGGAGTTTCCAGTGGTAACACATGGGGAAAGTAAAGACACAGCTTGGCATCTACAGAAACTGAGTTTAGGTTCCACTTCCGACACACAGCACTTGCAGCACCATAGAATCATCTAGGTTGGAAAAGACCTTTAAGATCATAGAGTCCAGTTGTAAACCCAGCACTTCCAAGACTACCACTAAACCATCTCCCTAAGCACCATATCTAAACACACATCTCAAACACCTCCAGAGATGGTGACTCAACCACTTCCTTGCACAGCCTGTCCCAATGCTTTATAACCCTTTCAGTGAAGAAATTTTTTCTAATAACCAATCTAAACCTCCCCTGGCACAACTTGAGGCTGTAACCATGCTGTGCGCTGGGCTCCCATTGGGAACCTGGGCACAGTATTTCTTGGTGTGAATAGCTGATGCGAGTGCAAACTCACAAACCTCTGGAGATGCCTTTGGAACTCCCAGAGTGAACGGGCTCTGTAGAATCTCCAGTAACACATTTTACACATCAAGATGCTGCCATCTAACGGCAAGAGAGGACGAGCAGCACCTGGATAAATCACTGACTGCCACTGGCAAGCTTACTGAGGCTTGGGTTTTCTTTGCAGGTGTAGAGGTGCCTTGAATTTAGCCTAACTCTGACAGAAATCCCATTCACTCTTCCCCACTGCTGCACCTTCTAGTGGGCACATGGATCTCCAAGTACCATCCTCCCTCCATTGTTAGTGACACAGTAAGTCATTGTTATTGCCTCCAACTCTGTCCCTTCCACGCATCCTAGCCAGTAAAACTTCCCCCGCTGTTTCACATACACATTAAATATCCATCCCTGTGATCCACGCATGATCAATCTCCCCATCCCACATTACAGTCATGATTAACCTTCTCCCACTACGTCACATATTCAATACACCTCCTTTGCCTCCTTCACTCAGACAAAATGAATCTCCTTAGTATTGTCAATAATAATTTTCTTTATATCCTGCATAACAACATGAGGCAACCTGACAGAGCACTCAGGCAATAATTCAATCTTAGCTTCCCACCGACGTTCATTAAACTGAATATAACTTTACCAGAGCTGCCACTGAATTATACCCTCATATCCTTGGGGGAATTGCATATTATTCCCTGGGGAATAGCAGCAATGCAGCCAAAGATGAAATAATATGATTTTAAAACCCCAGGATTGTATCTGATAGCACATTATTTCTTCATCTCATTACTCATTTTGCATATTAGTAATTAGCAGAGGTTATTTCCTCCATTCCCCCCACCTTTTTGTTTCATTCCATGTCTGATAACATTAATCTGTGGGAGATAAGATGCTGCAAGATTTTAATACAGCTGAAATGACAGAGATCTTCACTAGATGTAGGCAAAACCTAGGAATTTCAAATTCATTTTGTCAAAAAAAACAAAAATCACTCCATACCCCCTTGTATTTAGGTACTCATCCCTTCTCCTACAGAATGAGTCTCTCTGGCCCTACTATACAGTTGGATGGTGCAAAGCTCGGGTGGTCTCTGTGCTGATATTGTGGTGCTGCTCCTACTGCTGCATCTCTGGCCTGAATTTCTCTTGCTTGCTTTTTAACAGAGTCTTATGATTTACCCAACCCTAACAATAAGCACAAGATTTTTCTCAGTCCACAGCGGTTTCTTGTGAAGGCATTGGAAGCTATTCTGTGACACTGCTGTGCAAGGTAAAGGTAGAGTTTGTGATGTGCCACAGAGGCTGCACATGTACATAGTGAAAAGAAATTGAAGAAATTAAACTGAAGCTGTCATCCTGCCTTGTACTTCTTCCTCCAGTCTCCCTGGCCTTTGAGGAGTTTCCTTTAGCCAGCACATATGACCCTATTTCCTATGTTGCCTTCAGCAAGATGGCCACTGGTCACAAAGCCACTGAGAACCGCTCTCTAACATGTCGACATCAGCCCCGATCACAGAACTGTGAACCCAATCTCCTCTACAGCAAATGAGGCTAAAGAGCCAGCCAACGGCTCTGCTGGGCTGTGAGCAGTGACCGCCAGGCTCTGCGTTCTGCTTCTTTTTCACGGGCTGTCTGTTCCTGTGGTGCTTGGGGACAGAGTCCAAACATTTCCCACCCCCAAGTCACTCTCCTGCTTCTGCACACGTTGCCTGCTGTTAAACCTTATCCTCCTGAATACCATGTGTTTGATATTAATTACATGTCCAAGCCCCATGAAAGTCATTGAAATTTAATGAGATGCAGGGATGGAACCACTGAGCCAATGGCATTCATTAAGGGTTGCCATGGAGATCAGTTTGCCAGGCTTGACCCACATTAAGTGCCACTGGTCACCTCCCAAACAGACAAAAACATGAAATTAAAAAAAAAAATTGCAGCCAATTCCTGAGGGGTCTGAGCACTATGGGCTCTGACGGCCTTCAGTCTGTGCAGCTGTGGCTCAGCAGCATTCAGTGTGCGGCCCATGGCTCGGTCAGAGAATGGGGCTTGAACAGAAGTCAGAAGATGCTCCTGAGTGGCATCTGCAAAAAGGAGAAAAAAATCCCACCAACTCACAGACACAAAGAAACCAGCGAGCTCTCTACACTTCCCTTCCACCCCTTACAAGTGATGCAGCTGAACATGGCTGTCACTTGAAACACATTTTGTGTTCTGTTTCCAAAACAATGCCATTCCCAGCAAATACTGTTATTGTGGCTCTGAATCCAGGGAGATGGGTTAAGAGTATGAGAGATGGGGGTAGAAGAAATGTTGTAACTCAGCATGGAAATACTAAGATGAGAAATTTTAAGAGAGAAGAAGCTTCAGAGAAGCAAGGATGATACCCTGTGATACAGGTGCCCTGCACATGGGTTGCGGAAAGCTGAAGTTACATCCTGTCTCAGACAGAATCCCTGCATAGACATGGTCAAGTTCCTCATTTGCCATTGCCCCCATTCCCTCTGCAACAAAATAAGGGTCACGATAGGTCCTTCTTCCCTACCCTTGTCTACTGAGATAGAAACCAAATCAAAGTAGAAAGTATCCTGCCCATGTGCTTTTCTAGTGCCTAGTGAGAGGGGCAGCCTGCCCTCAGACCACTCTTTGTTGTCTCTCAGTATAAAAAAAATAATAAACCAGAATTAATTAACCAGCTCACCAATCTGTTTACTTTACAGCCCACCGGTAATCAGTAAGGATCAGACTAAGGTGCAGCTGCAGGAGTGGCTGGGTGGTGGTGGGGGCAGCAGGGGAACGCACAAGGCAGTCTGTGTGGTGGTACACACACAGCTCTGACACCCTGGCAGTGTCTTATCTCTCAAGTAAATCTGGTGCCATTACAGAGCAGCCCCTTACACAGAGCTGACTGCAGGTGACACAATACAGCTGCCTCCAATTCCCAAACATCTTTTCATATTCTATTTTTCAACCTTAGTCCAAACACTTACATACCAGCAAACGCACACAACTGTCACATTCCAAGTTCTATAAGTGAACCTACAAGAACATGGTAAGTTTAAGTCAGGCTTCAATGAAATGATAAATGCCCTCATCAGAAAGGCAAAAATATAAATTATAAGGCAACTAACCCCTAAGCATAGAGGCCATCCTTTGAAGCACAACCCAAAAAACAGAGAAATTGCAACAAACGTGTCTGAGTATATCTGGTTCACCTAACCCATCTGCAGCCCTGGGAAAGAACCCCATTGCCAAAAATGGCTGAAACCTTATCCTTACAGCCTACGGGGGTTCAGATAATTATATCTGACATGAAAACTTGTAGCACATACAAAAAAATGGAGGGGGAAGAAAAGGTCAACTGTATAAAGATGCAATCACTGTGGAAGGGGCCAAGTTACAGCATGGTGAGCTGTTTAAACAGCCAAGATAAATAAGATACAATTAGGGTTACGTTGGCTCACCCTTTTGAGATCCCATATGTGGGTGTATGAACCATTAAGAATAAAAAAAAAAAGGACAAGTTATCAGGACTTGCTGCTTATTTAACTTGGCCCATTTAGAGGCTCAATCTGTTCTAACTTCATCCCATTTGTGCAGCAAACATCCCATTTCCAATATTTTTGTACTTGTCAAGTGCTTTCTGATCACATCTCTCTTCTTTTTATTGTTTTCATTAGAAAGAGAAAAGTGCTGAGAAAGGGAAGAGAATCTGAACTCAAGGCCTCCTACACCAAAGTCAGCAAACCTTATCCTTTTGTGCCAGCCAGCCTAGGGTCTTTGGTCAAAAATGAAAGCACAAGAATTTCCAGCATGTTTAATTACCAACCACAGGGAGCCTGGTACAGACCCACAAATGGAACAACAACATATTGAAACTGGCAAAGAAAAATCAACTGAAAATATTTTGTGGAAGGGCCACTGAGATGAAACCCATTTCTGGAAGGATGCAGAATTTCATGGGAATGCGATGTCGGCATTCAAAGCCTGGCTCCTGCAGAGCTCCTCAGACTCATGCCTTGGGATCAGCATTCCCCAGCCTCTACAGAGGTTCAGAGACAAATCTAGTGTTTTTACAGAGTTACCACACTGAAAGGGGCTTGTGTGCAGCAGTGAGGTTAATACAGAACACTTGTTATAGCTCTGCCCTCTTCAACGCACTTTATAAATAGTTAGAAACTCTAGTTATTCTCTGTTTATGTAGTTGTTTCCAATCCCAGTATTTGAGATGCATCCTGCTATCTTAGTATTACCAACACCACCACCGAGACAGAAGGCAGACCCCATCACCTGCTTTAGCACCTGGATGCCACTCCACTGACGCATTAGAAACCATTCTGCAAATCTTTGAAGTGTCATCTTCATTCATATGTGAAAGAGTACCTGGTTACATGATAGTGGGAGTACCATGGTGAAAATCATTTGGGGCACAGACCACAGACGGGAGAGAGGCCATAGGGATACAATACAAATGTGTGAGCGCTACACTAGCCACAGGGAGCAGAAGAAACAATCAGTGCTGCAAATCTTTTGCTCAGCGTCTCAGATTTAAAGTCTGTTAATGGGCACATGGCTATAGGATGAGATTTCCTTGCTACACACACTGAGTAAGTCTGCCACGAGCAGCCCCAGAACAACTAGCAACATGCTGCTGTGGAACCCAGGAGGGCATGTAACACTACAGGCATTCTCATTTTGCTAACTCAAATCCATGGAATTGCTCAAGTTCCAATAGCTCTCCAACACATTTACTCACAACAGGACAAACTCACTGGAAAATGCATTCAGGAGCGGTTCATCGTACCGCAGCACAGAGAGCTACGGGATGTGAACCCACAGTGTACTTCACAGTGTGGCTGGCAGTGAAGCAAGCTTTGCAGCAGGGCTATCTAGAACAGGGCAAGGAGGGTACTAAGACAAAAGAAAAGCCATTAAGTCTGCAGCAAAGGCATACTGTAAAAGGAGGCTGGTATGTATGGAGCACTGTATGAGGAATCACACCATAAATGTCCTGGCCCTTTCACTCTCACAGCAGTGCTCTGCAGGACAGTACAGCCCCCTTGCTAACTGTCAAGTTTGGTAAGCACTTGCAAATACCACTGCCAGAACTGGAACCCCCGAACAACATTGCTTGATTTTCTGTGCAGGACTTTGAATCATTAAAACTGGGTGAAAGCATCGTTAAATGCACATTTTGCTCATTGCACACTGTCTTTCAGCAGGGTTCATTAATTTATAAAGAGAGCTATATTTTATGGAAGAGCAGGTCTGCCTCTTTCTCTAGCATTCCCTGTCACGTGTTCCGCTCTGTGGAGACTTGCTCCTTTATCAGGTTTCTGTCTATGTGCCTGATTTCAAGAAGCCACCTTGGAACCCAGTAAGCACTTTGCCCTGCCTGTAAAAATGTGTTGGTTTAATACACAGTGGTTTTCCTTCTGGATGAAGGGCAAAATTCTCAAGCCCCGTGCACCAGTGCAACCCCCTTGGAAGACAAGTGGGAGTTTGCTCTCACTACAACACGGATAGTAAACACAGGCAAGCTGGGAAAGGCTCATAGAGCTCTGTGGAAGAACAGCATGCCTAGCTCTAAGAGGCCTCAGCCTGCGATTAGAGCTTGATATGCCCATCTGCTGAACTACTCTGTACCTGGCACACCTTCCTGGGCTGCAGGCTGCCCTACAGCAGTACAGAGCCCAACAGTCTCCACATCCCTTGGCCTGGTGGCACCAGTTCATCCCACAGCCCAACAGATTAAAAGTGCCCCTGAGTTTCTAATGGCGGTGCCAGGTTGAAGTGGTCCCTGTTACACCAGATATTGCTCATTTTGCTGGGAGGAATAAAGCTGACATAAAGGAGCTGAAAAGGTCTGAGCCAGAGAGCAGTGTACAATGAGCCACCCCAGGCTGCTGGAGGCCGTTTAGGGCCATCTGGTCCTAACAGCAGCACCAGCGTCCCTCTCTCTCCCAGCACACACTTGCCCTCTCCTCTGGCAAAAAAAGCTGGCTCCTTCCAGTTGTGGGGAGGGGCAATTGCCATATGGGCTTGTGGCTGTGAGACTGGAGGGACACTCAATACGGCAGACAGATGAATGTGGAGATAAAGCCAAACACACTGGGAAAAAACATATCTGTGCACCTCCTTGCCTCCTCTGCCAGATTACTTGGACATCTCTGCCCTGTTTCATTAAAGAGAGAAGACCTACCCTATTGTTATCTGTCCCTGCCCCAGGCCAGAGAGGATTTTTCTTCAGTTATGCTCCTCTTTACTGCCCAAGCTCTCCCCAGATGCACTGACAGTGGGACAGGGATACAGCTCACACCAACCCGAACTGAAGCACCTGGAGGAGGAACCCAGCCATGAAACCGCTCTTTCTCTCCCCATTCATCACTGTCAAGCTGCAATAATTGAACATTTGCATCCCTGATTTCACACAGCCACCCTGCCACTCCCTACAGATGAGTAGGCCACCTGTATTTACAGACCAACATGTCTGCTAGGTATCTGCTTGTGCTGAAGGCTGCAGAGGGAGAGGGAAGCAGAAGAGTATGATGTTTCTATCCTGCTGGTACCTGACAAAAAGTTCTGGCCCTGATGCTGCCAGCAATACTGGGCTTCATTCTTTATGCTCCCCCATCTCATCCCATCCCATCATGTAAGCATCCAAGTGGTGCCACTGCTGCTGCTGGGAGTTTGGTCTGTTTGCATCCTTTACACTTTTATCTCCTTCCCTGTGAGCCCTCATGGAGGTGTCTTTATTTAGTATGCAGGCCTGGTTGGACAGTTGCCATAGCAATCCATTGCAGTTCTCATAATATTGCAGCAAGAAAGATCAAAAAAGCAGGATTGTAATAGAGGGGGGGGAAGAGAGAGAGAGGGGAAAAGAAAAAGAAAAGGCACCTCTCCCACTGCTCCCTGCTCCACCACACGCACAGGCACTTTGCAAGAACACATCATTTTAGGACTGGAGTAAAAGATGAACAGTTCTGACAGCCGCACTGCCAAAAAGCCAGATACCCACAGGGAAGAAAAAAAGTGTCACTCATTTAGAAGCGTGGCAGCATGATCAGTGTGCATGAAGCCTCCATTCCCTAGAATGCTTTATACACCAATTCCTCTCTCTCGGCTAAATTACACACTATTTGCCTAGAGACAAGGCTTTACCTGGCACCCCCTTATCTACACAGAGACACAACTCCTTTGCTCTGAGGACAGTTAATGCCTAAGCAGTACATTTATTCAGATCATCCACATCTGCTCATGAGGGAGCAGCTCACAAGCCAGAGTTTGCAAAGGCTGATGTTGGCTCTCAGTGACCAGAGGCCAAGTGAAACAATCTTTTCCCTTTATTTCACTAGAGCAATCTCATTTACTTTTTTTCCTGGATATGCTTGGGATGCCCATTTGAAGCAAGCTTGTACTGTTGTACAAATAAGAACTAAACCATCCCTTTACACAGTGGCCTCTAAAGTGGTCCAGAGATCTATCAGCCAAATCACTACCCTGTAAAGCTAAGTCCCAGGCAAACAAGCCTTTGCTATGAAGGAGTTCAGCAAGGAATGCAACAGACACCAAAACATCTCATTTGACAACAGTCCCAAAACAAAGGCTAGCACACTTGGTCTTGCAGACACTTCAGCTGATGCTTATGTCAGTACAAAAGCTGTATCAGTGCCATTTGGTGTCTGCTCTGACATGTGCTGCTAACCATAAGCATACTGTGGATTTGTGAGCTTATGAAGTACCCAAATGAAAGAATACAGCTGGTGCTACCTGAAAAACAGACCTGGGCTCATCACCAAGACCAGGCTCTCAGCCTGGCCTCTCCTGAGCCCAGATACTTCACCCATGTCTTCCTTCACCTATCCTCCTCTATTTTAGTTTACCTGCAAAAATACTAAAAGGAGATTTTATTTATTTATTTATTTATTTTTATTTCACATTGCATGAGCAGCTTTAGAAAGCAAGTGGATGAAGACTCCATCCCCAGTGGAGAGCACATGGCTAACGGGTAGATTTAATTTATATGAAACACACTGCTTTGTTGTAAGCCCTGCTTGGCATATTAAACTGGTGTCTCACATCTCCTTCCAGTGCCAGAAATATTTATTTCCCACATCATAAAGACCCATCCATGAATAATAATATTAATAATTAAGCACCTGACTCTAGGGCTATACTTTGAGCATCATAACACTCTAATCATTTGCTTATCCCATGATAATTTCATTTCCCCATCCTATTTCTATGCTTGGCCTTATTGGTTAACCATTTATTTGCTAGGGTGTTTCTTAAGACGCCACCCAAGTTTTCACACCACAGGCCTCACCCTCCTAGCAAACTGATAAGGTATGTGCACCAGATTCAAGATGATTTCTTTTAAGAATGAAAGCTATTTCTGTTGCCATGAAAAGCAAGGAGAACAAAATCTAATTACTCCTACTACTTTTTTATCTGCAGCATAGAAACAGCACTTCATACTCCTTTCTTAGAGTCTAAGCAGCAGCACTCCCAAAGGCAGCAGTCCCACAGCTCTGCTGACAACCATCGTTCTCACAAGGCTCACAAAGAGGGGTGGATTAGCAATGCAGGGCAGTACGGATGTCCCAGCAAGCTGTGACAGTACATAAAGAGCCTCACTCATTTCAGCTTCTTCCCAAACTGAGAAGTAATCAAAGCAGTGGAAAGGGAGAAGGATGAATTTCTGCCACACAGAGCCAGGCAGATAATTCCAGCTAAGCTTGCTCAGCACTTAGTGAGGAACAAGAAGCAATACAGCTGTGTTAACATGGCATTCTGCCTGGACTAATTAGGTTTTATGAGAAGCATGGTCTATCTTGCACAGGCTCACCTGCAAAGGCCATTTGTAAAGAGGTTGCTTAGTTCAGTGTTGCTTTTTTTCAAGTTCACTCCTGTAAAAATTATGGTGCCAATTCTGCCATCTTTCCCATGCCATGTACAAGTACACCCACTACTGCACTGATTTTAACTAAAAATACAGTTACATGCAACTCAGGTCAAGAAAAGGCTTACTGACTCCTTTCACACACACTCCTTTGCTCTGGTACTTACCCTCCCCACCAAAGCCTGCAACTGCAGCTCACAAATCCAAGATTCTCAAACATCTCCTTAGCCATGGCATTCCTGCAAAGCCCAGACACAAATCTGCCCCATGCAGAAAGAAATACCAGGACAGGCAAAGATTCCTCGCTACATGTAATCTCACAGCATATAAAGCATAACTTCTGAAGGAACTTCAGAAAAAGAGAAGGTTCATTAAAAGCAAGTGGACAGCAGTCTGCAAGGCCATCCATAAGAAAAAAAAATAACAGCAGAGAAGCCAAAACAAAAAGGGCAATAATAACCAGTACTTCAAAAGCAGAATATATCAAAAAGTTTAGTGTCAGCAAAGGCGGCTTCAGAAAATAACATGAAAGCAGCAAGACCACAAAAAAAGGTCTGATAAAAAGGCTGGTGTGTCAAGAAAGATCCTCAACACTGAAAAAAACCCTACTTCTGTAGTTTTTTCCAACTCCACACAACACACACAAAAAACACAAACACTGGCTTTTATGGCTGAACTAAATCAGAAATTGGTGGTACAGCTTGTTTCTTTTGTGTCTTAAATTACCAAAAGAAATCTGTTTCTTGCTGATGTTCTCCCAAAACCAGGGAGAAAGAACACTTGCTCCAAAGATGATGGGATTCTACATGCTTCCTTGGTATAACTTTAGTTTATCAGAGTTACAAGTTACATATGGATGAAGACAAGTCAGATCCTGTAGTCTTCAGTGATATAAATAACTTCTGCAAAGTCTGTTAAAAGCAAGAACAGCTGAAAAGACTGGATGCCAATGCAGGATGATGCATTTGAGGAGACTGTGCAATGAAACAAAGCAAGGGAAGAAAAACCGATTTTTCAAGAAGACATGAATAATAAAAGAGGCCAGATTTATAAAATTGTGACCTACCAGACTCCAACACCGACACTAATAGACAAGGATCAGAGCAACTTCTCATCAGAATTCAGTGCCTTGAGATACTGACATACACAGAGCTACCTCCCAGAAATTATTAACCCTGTTCATCGGTGTCATGTAGAGCACAGGAGGTTTTATGAAGGAAATAAATGCCCGTACAACCTGTGGTTCCCCGCACCTCTAAAACCAAGTCACACATTGTCAAATAGGAACACGACTGCTCCGGTCTGGAGCTTTGCCCGGGGCTCCGTCTGCATTAGGAAGCTGCTTTGCTTTGTTATACCAGGATACCTACAAACCTCCCTAGCCAGGAAGACCTTGTTTTAAAGGCATTCTTTGCAGACTTCGTTACTCCTATAGGGAAAATGGGCAGTCACCTCTCCCAGCACTGCCCAGAGCGCTGTGATATGCAGAGGCTTGTTACGCTCTTTATTCTTCATTGCAACACGGCCATGCAGCCCCTCCCTTCTTTTTAGTCAAAACAGCTGCACACTAAATGCCTGGAAGGACCTCGCAGGGGCTGCTGTTCCACACAGAAGCAAAACACCACCCATCAGCTGCAGGAAGTCGGAGCCCGGAGGCAGGAGCCGAGTGGCTGCTCAGTGGAAGCGGCTGACGGCTGAGTCTTGCCTCCCTGCAAGGCAATCCCTCCTGGCAGCATCCTCACCTCCTCCTGCCTGGTCTGGAATATGGCCTAATAACCTAAATATCACTGTACCTGCCTTTGTACTATGACTTTTTACCACTGCAAATGTACTGGAAAAAGTTATATTGCCTAACCATAATTAGTTAAATTATTTAAATTTCAAGCCAAGTCTGTCAAAATATTTTTAAAATAATTAAAAAAACACAAACCAACAGATATAGATACTTCCAGTCATTGTTTTAACAGTGTAACACATCCTTATCTGATGGTTTATGCAAACATACTACACACCAGAATACTTGTGATACTTCCTGGAACACCTTACTTATCTGGAATATTTGCTAACAACTTGCCACAACTGTTGACTTTGAGTGTTCTTTGTCAAGAGTTCATTATCTGTCCAGTGTGACTAATTGTCTAGATCCTTTTTCTGGATTTGCTACTTGACTAGACACCTTCCAGGCTTCATAGTAGCTGCATAAATCCATTTAACACTCAACACAGATTTTCTAACCTCCCTGGCCTATTATAGAACCTAGTTCTTGAGGGCAGAAAACTGTGCGATAAACTAATGCAGCCCTAGTAGGTCATTACAAAGCTGATAGTTCGAGTGTATGATGGGACAGTTAGTGAAGAAAATGAGTCCAACTGCTTCAAAATTCTGACTCTGAATGCTGTGGTTTAAAGCCCTCTAACCTACAGAGGGTAGAATTCAATAGAAGAAAGATTAATGGGATTTTCTTTTCATGAAGGAGCAACTGGTAATAGAAACTTCTCAGACCTGCAGTCTAAGTCAGCCTTGGCAGGCTCATCACTGCCATTGCATGACACAACAGCTTTCCTCTTAACGAAGTTAAAACCTCGACACTTTCTTTGGAAGCTGGTTATACTGAGTTAATTAAAATCAACAGCACAGGGTTCCATGTAGCTGTCTTCCAGAAAGTAGAGTGTAAACACAATCAGTTTTCAAAATAAAAAGAACAGTCAGTGGACATCAACTCCATTAATAAAAGTTACCACAAGACCGTGACCCCATTGCTTTCAGTGGGACACAGGCCTGAGCCATCCAGCCTGTGTTTGGTCAATGAGTGCTTCTAGCAAATAAGTAAGGGGGCAAGTCCTCTCCTGTATGAAGCACCAGTAAAAAATAAGTATCAATTATCAGCTTTGTGACTGTCATTTCAATGTCTTGTCATCTTGGAGTACCAAGTTCCCAGGAAGAACCAGCAGCTGATACAACCCATAAATCCAAAGAGCAAAAGATCACAAGGCTTAAAGAAAGATCCTGTCCTGGAGCAGTAAGACACAGGGCCCAGTAGCCATCCAGTTAAACTCTTGCACATGCATTATTTATGGCATCATTAGTAAGCTAATGGCTGCTGGCTGCCCTGGCCTACCCACGGTGCAAAGTGTCCCAAAGCAGGATGCAGCCAGACACACAACCCACATGAAGTGGCTTGGGGCAGGCAACAAGACCCTGGACTGTGGTTCAGCAGGGGGCTTTGCTCTTTCCTCTGTGAGCCCCAGCCCCTCACACTGGCAGTGATGGCTCCCACTTGCAAGGCCAAGAGAGGCACTAGTCCCTGGTTTCTTGACTCAGGGAAGCAAAGCATGTAGCAGAGCTGAAAGAGAACAGCAGGCAAAGGTTGCTTCCCCTTGCAAGGAGAAATCTGTCTGTCCCACACCCCTACCATGAGCATCCCTGCAACATTTGCCGTGCAAGGTAACTGCAAGGTCAGGCAGGAGGTGTGAGAACAAAACTGCTGGTCTCCCTTGGAGAAGCCAGGGTGGCTGCAGGTGAAGCTGGCTTACCCCAGCCACTCGGAGCTGTTCCAGCAGCTGCAAATTTAACATGAGCAGTATTAAAATAACTACACTTATTTATAAAAGCAGGCAGGCTAAGTGACATTTCTATTACAGAGCACAGACCACTGGGAGATTCCCTGATGCTGTAGCAAACCAATGTAATTTACATTATGATGCACTATACTCTGCAGCATGTACAAGACAGTTATGCTCTGCTGGTATAACAGGGGTTTGAGTCTTCTCCCCCTAGAGCTGGGGGAAGGTTTGTTACAGGCTTTAGTGGTACTAAGTTCAAGTACTAAATCTATGAGTAACCATTAATATTACTTGCATTCACTTGCCTTTTCATCTTGTACAATTAGCATCATGTATCTTGTCCATCATGCTGTCTCTGTAATATCCCACAGCATGCTGCTCTTCCTCACAGTTTGATCTGAATGGGAGCATTCTCTTTGGAGGATGTTGCATAAAACTATATATAACATCATTCCCATTTTGGATTGTATGGCTGAAATTTTTGGACACTTAAATGCAGGATCACTGAAGTTCATGAAAGGCTCACAGTACAGTTATTTTAACTCCTTCAAAAATCACAGCAACATACTGAAATCTCTTCTATTGATTCCTCTCCTACCCATTACAAAGACTGGTGCTGTACAGTGTTGTATATATTAACAAACATAACAAAACAATGAGGTCAGGTGCCCTTAATCACATCAGTTTAAATCCAGAGTTACTTTGATAAAAATCAATTGGATTATTGATATTTACAACGGTATACAGGGGAGAAGAATTTGACCCCTATTCTCTATCACATGGGTTGCTGCCCTGCAGCAAACTGCAGGTCTTAGTAACCTGTTCAAATGCCATCAGTGTAATCTGCAGCAACTGCTCTGCATCGAGCAAATTAGTATAACAATCAAACCCTGAGCAGTAAAACCAATTAATGCTTATATCACACTGTCCCTGCTATAGCAATAAAACATGCACAGAACCTCTGCAGTCTATTAGACAAACTAGCTGTACCTGTCAACGGAAGCCTCACACTCAAGATACCCTCCCTGCAATACACCAGCTGCTTTACTCTGCCTGACTTTCAACATTCAATGGGACAAATTCTGCCCTTCTCATCTAAAATAGGAGCATGATGGTATGCCAACTTCCCCCAGCTGGACAATCAGAGGAATCCTGGATTAAACTGGTATCAATTTCTGCAGAATCAGATTTGTTAATATAAATGGAAGCTGTGGAATGCATTTTTCTACCATTTGTGCCCCTTTCTAGTATGTTATGTACTGAGCTTTCTGAAATGTCCCTTGAATGTACATAGGCCTCACCTGTACCAAAACACTTTCTTTTTTTACAATGACTACAGACTGCAAAAGATAACTCTTTCTTGACTTTTTTCACAAAAAATAATTTATCAAATGTTCTAGTCTTTTTTTTATTATTATTATGACTCAGAGGGACAAAAACATGTGAATTGAAACCATAAAGAAAAAAATGTACATTCTAATAAAGACACTAAGCTCTACTCTAGATGCCTGTGGATTCTGACTGTGCCCATACCGGTACAAAGATGGCAGCAGCACATGTTCAATCAGAACATACTTTGAAAGCTATTCTATGCCACAGTCAAAAGGCATACATGGTGTAAATCATAATTCCAAAGACTGACACTAAAATTGCCTTAGATGTCTCACAACTGAATTTAGCTTAGCTTTTACATATTAATTTGGCTGAAAAACCCCTGCTTTTCTAGTATTCATACTGCATGCAAGATGTAGGGGGATGACTTCTATGCAGGTAGGTGGGCTCTTTTTCCATCCTGGACCACTGCTGAGTTAAAGGTTTATAAACCACAGCAAGCTTGCCACTGTCACTATTAGAAAATGATGCCACCTTAAAATAGCACAAAAGCAGGTATCAAAGAAAAGAGCATGGTTTCCTTCCATGCACTCGCCTGTGTATATGCCATTCTCATGTTACACTGACAGAACAATACTATTATAGCATTGCTGATCATCTGTAGATAAAAATGCTGTACCTAAATGCTGGTGTTTGGGTACAGTGCCTCCATTGTAACTAACTACTTTTCAGCCCTTGCTCATCATAAATTACTTCCTAAATGAAAATATGATCATTTAGCTTGTATGCAAGAGGCTTACGCTTTGAAAGAAATTCTTCTGTAAGAGATTTAAATATCAGGGAAGGCTGCTCTGGGCCAGTGCAGATTTGTTGCACTGACTATTGGAGAAAAGCTACCAGATACTCAAGTATTTATCAGAAACATGACAAATCAACATTAAAATAAGTTCAGAAGAATAATTTCCCCTTCATGCACACTCAGCTTTCCTTCCCATTCCAAATTCAACACAGGCATGAACCAGGTGGGCCAGCCACAGGCAGGCAGCCAGCACAGCACAGCTCCACCCATATGAAACAGCAGCATCTTCCACCTGCTTCAGAGAGACTGGAATTCTCTTCAACAGCTCAGGATTTCATGCACTCTGGGATTTCAATGCTTCATAAACTGGATTTTTTTTTTCTTGTTTTCCTTTTTTATAAACAATCCCTTGCAAGGATGTAAATATGGGGAGCTTCACAGAAGGCAAATTACAGAACAGTCTGCCCAGAGGGAAAGGTCCTTCCTAGCAGGCACAGAGCAGAGGTTTATGCCTTGGCATACAGGATTCTTGTAGCTTTACCATTTTATTTCACTTTATCCTTTTTAATACAACTGTTGATGTTCTCAGCACTTAGGGACAATTAGGGAGTCTCAAGATCATGAATGCAGGTTCAGCATTCAGTTAATTTCCACAGGGAGTTCAATGCCCAGCTTGTGTTTTCTGCCTTGGAAAAATCTCTTCTTTAGTTCTTTGGATCCTGTTGAACTCCTGGCCCGGTGCTACCTCTTGGCATGATGTTCTGCAGTGTGTGACAGAGCATTTTCTTCAGCAGCTATAAAAACACTGTCTTTCAAAGTTATTCAACACCACCTACCTCTTCTACCGAGAAATGCAGAAAGGGGAGTTCCTTACCATCACTGTACTAGTCCTCATTTCACATGCTTCTAGAATAACTCTCCTTTATTACCCCCCTCTCCAACCTAAATAATCTCTCTTTGTATGGAAGCTGCCTCATGTTTCTAAAAATAATCACTTCTCCCTGAACACTTACTGTTTTCATAATGCTTTTGTGAATATAGAATGACTGAGAAGGGACCTAGAACCTCAGGTGAAGGCTGAAGAGGAAATGTTCAGATCTTAGCGAGAAGCAGCTCTGGCTGCTGAGCCTGCTGACAGTCTAAATCAACAGTTATCAACATTTTCCAGGTTGCAGATCCAAAAAATTTCCCAGTGTCTGTCCTAGTCTTTGTGTAGCCAATCTAAGCACACTGACAACAGGTTCACTTTCCTTCGTCACTCTCAGAAAAGCCTCTGGGAGTCTCCAGCCTGCAGATTATAAATCACTAAATCAACTGCCTTAAAAAGAGGTTCAAGTTCCTCGTTCAGCTCGACATAGTGTTAACACTACAGTGCGGCAACAGCAGCACACGTGTCAGCACTCCTGGCCAGCCTGACAGGATGATGACCAACAGAAACATCAGATAATGCAATTGTGCAAGGATTTGGGGAATATAGCTGATGTCAACATCTGTATTTTTCAGCCCCATCTGACACTGAAGTCCTAATTCAGAGGAAGTAGTTTAGAGAAATTCTGTTTCTCTTCCTATGGTCCTGATTAGCATTAATATATGCAAAATTTTATGCAAATGCATGACACTTAAAGGTAAAACCTCCAATCTATATAATAATGACATACACTTGAAAAAAATAGTTTTTAAAGACCTATAATTATGAGATAAAAGAGAGCATATAACTATTATAGTTAATGTCCTACATAAGTTAAAATGGGTATTGTAGCTAAGGTTTGGCTTTTCAAGTTCTGATTCAGCAAGTGCTTAAGTACATGAGCAATTTAAAACATATAAATAAAGCTGGCTGAGAATTACTGGTTGCTTTTCTAAAGAAAATTTCAGGGAAGTTTTTAATTTCCATTAAAATATTTTATTTCACTAACCATAAGCCAGATTCAAAATATATATTTTCAAAACTAGAAAGTTTCTTCCCCAAAACCTAAATTTCTATTTTAATTTTTCCCTTCAAAAAGGAAGGGACAAAGTAGAAAGTTTCAGTGAATAATAATTTAGCACAAAAATCTGGTTTTTCCCTTTTTCCCTGCAAGCCCTTCTGTGAGCATGAAGTTTAACTATGCTGAAATGCTCTGCTGAAACAAAGGCTAGACAGTGTTTCCTCTGATAGGCATGTTAGGGCTGGTCCCAATGGTCTCCACTGTGACACTGCAGACCCGCTACCCGTCCGCAGTGCAGCATCCCCAAGGCACTCGGTGATGGCTGAATACTGCCGCCCAGCCCCTGCACTGGGGCCCAGCTGCTCTTCACCTCCAATTCATTTGTGCCTGACCTAACCCATGCTGTGGCACAGGGGCTTGCTCTCTTCACTGGTGTGTGCTGTGAGCTAATATCCGATGTTAGATGTCACACAGATGGATAGGAGGCAGATGAAGGGAGCACACTAGGTCCCAGCCAATCTGTGAGTAACTTATATTTGCCTGGGAGAATGGGTACATCCATGGGAAAATCATCAAGTAGCATCTTAACAAGAAGTGAACAATGATATGTGCTAAAGGAAATGGACAGTGTGACTGGCCTTACTCCTGCCGGCTCCAGTGAACCTCTCTCTGTACTGGGCACCACAACTGGGGCACCAGGCATTCACAGAGCCATCAGGCTGGAGAAGCTTCAGCCAGAGGACTTGTCTTGCCTTCCTTGATTCACACCTACCAGGTTGCTTGGTTTTGCTTTGAACACAAAGAGAGAATTAGGCAATCCACTCCTCAAGAAGAGGCTAGGGAAGGAACACAAGAAATGTACACAAAATTAAACCAGGCCAGTGACAACCTGAGGATGCGGGGGCGGGGGGGGGGATTTATTCATTTTCATGACAATAGCCACAGAGAAAAGAAATGCTCTCCTGCCTCTCTCCAGGGACTTGAATTGAATTCCCAAGGCTGCCAATCAGATCAGGAATTTAACAGCATTTATTCTGTTGGGAGGCTGTCTGGAGCCCGCATGTCAGCATCTGGATGATGCCCAGAGCCCTCACAAGCAGAGCAGCCAGAATCATGAATCAGCCTGGCTTGCCACGCAATGAGAGATTCTGGACACAAGCGCAGAGGAGCGGTTTCTCTCTCATTTATGACAGCATAAAGCCAGCAAGTCAGGAAAATAATACAGTCCCTGTATTATTTAACAAAAACTCAAGCTGTAGGACACAAGCTTCAGACCAGGAATCACTGGCATTTGGACACACAGTGTTGCTGTAGACCCTACTCCCACAAACAGGATCTTCACTCAGACTCAGTGACTGGCAACAGACTGGTTTTCATTTGTAACAATGGATTTACACCAATGCAGGCAGGGAAGAAGACCCAGCATGTTATGAGTCTGGCTCTTGTGGGATGGCTTGGAAAGAGTTAAGTTGCAGCTTATGTGACTTTTAGATCACTGCTTGCAAAATTTATTCAAGTTTCAGGCTGTAGAGAACGTGAACCATTCAGAGAGCCAGGGGGATGATAAGCTCTTAGGGCAATTACTGCACAGATGTGTCCCAGTTTGGTTGCCACTGGTTTTAATAATAATTCCACATATATATTTCTATATATTTTGTCTACACAAGTTAGTTGCAGAGATGTAATCTACAATGGTTTTCTCCTAAATATCCCAGAGTTAGTATAGCTATTACTACAAAGTGCGCACGCCTGTTTCTACAGAAACAAACAGGACTATACGGGTATTTCTCTCACTAGCAGCCTAATCTTTCCCTCTGTGTAGTTTCTTTTCTTCCACTGCTGTTAAATGATCTACACAAAAAAAAAATAATAATCTCAGTGTAAAGCATGCTAAGTCCCTTTTTGTTCTTTCCTGGTGCATTTATAGCAGTGGCATTTGCAGATGTTGCATAAAGCATGGCACAGCCAACACAAGACACCATATTCTACTGAAAATCCCAGAAAGGCTTCCTGCCAGTAAGAGAATGTTCCAAATTTCCTTAGAAACTGGAGAGCCAAAGGAAAGGATCTCCTACTGCAGACATGAGAACTAGTCCCAGACTGCAAAGCATTCCAGCAGGACCTCAGGAGACAATTAGCTATCAAGAATTGGCAAGTACAGCATGCAGTGAATTACCCAGAGGTATCACAAAGGTATCATTGGCATTGCCCCATCTTTCCAGTGCACCATCAATGAACCAGAATATAAGACTTCATATTCCGTCTGATGCAGGAAAACTCTCAGCTACTACCAAGGACTCCAACACAGTAGTACTAGTGATGACAATGGATACCATAACTTATTATGTTGCATATTTTCTTATATTAAGCTCAAAATATTTAGGTAACATCTATAAATGGGTGCATGCCATCCTTTGGAAATTTCCTCATCTTTCTTTTTTTAATGAAATAATATTTCTGTATAGAAAGTAAGAGTTGGAAGGCAAGGTTTTATTGAGTGCACTATGGAAAAGGTTATGCAAATGACTGCCAGAAAGGCAGCCTGTATTTTAGTGCAACTTGCAGACCGATCCAAACTGAGAATTCTATATTATTGTTATTCACCCATTTAAGGTCCTATTTTCACTTCAGTTTCCATAGAAACCTGTTGTCCTAAATCTGCAGCACTTACAGCCTTTTAGTGTCATGGGTTCTTTCTTTACAGCTCTAATTACACCATCATCCACAAGGGGAAATGGCTGAGATGCTTTTCCCACCACAGAAACATTCAGGAAGTGCTGCTCTGTAGACAGAGGGAATATAAAACCTAATCATAAACCTTCAGACATCGTCCTTTTTGGACAATTCCCTTATGTCACAGCTGTATGTTTTATTGTTTGGGTTTTGAACGTGGGCCATGGCAGAAAGAAGAATGGAATTCACACAGGAAAAAAGAATTTTAAGATTTGGGTTAGCTTTTGCCTTTCCTCTGTCTTTTCTCTTCTATGGTAAAGAATAATTAAATATAACTTAAGAAACTGGAAAAATACTTGTAAATTAACTAGTCTGGTGTAACAGGGATATTAAATACATAAGCTTGAACAAGGCTGTCAAGGCATATGGTCCAGAAAGACCTCCCACTGCCAAAGGAATGAAATGCATGTGCCCTTTTATTCATCTAATTCAGCTCTCAGGTCTGCATATAATTTTCTTCTCAGCATATGAGGGGTTAAGGTTCCCACCTATGCATTCCAGATAGACTCAATAAGACTTTTTCAGTGTGCTAATACAAAACACACAGAGACCTTTGTCTTCCTACATGCTGGTAAAATGCCTGTTGTGCTATGCAGATTATTATTGTTATTATTATTTCTGGCACTGTCACTTCTAGCTATGGTGCTTCAAAGCAATGATATTAAAAACATAAAGGCAGGCAGCTCTTTGGAGATGAGAAATTGCAACAGCAACATCAAAAACTTTTTATAGCACCCCTTGTTGAAACATCTGGAGGAAGTATCATCTAATGGTTAGTGGAGATAGCTAAAAAGCCAGAACTCCTATATTCTGTTTCTAGGTCTGTCACTGCCACTGACTTCACAAAACCTTGGGCAGGCACCTTAGAAGTTATATGTAAGTGGTACCTACCCCAGTTTGCTTCTTTATGACAGGTAAAGAAGTTACCTAAGATTTGCTGAAACTTTTCCCTATAAGCAATAACAAAAGGCGTGTCTACATACAGTTTTCTGCTATCAATGTGTTTAAGGACAGGGCCAGCCATCATCACCCCAAACCAGTGCTTACCTCCCCCAGCTGCTCACCTATTACTCCCATCTCTTCTGTCCTTACAGAGGTTGTGTTTCCATGGATTTGCCAAAGGAAGCTTCTTGGGAGAACTCCCAAATTTTCTCCAGGCAGAGCCAACAGGTTTGCTGTGGCCAACAATGGAAACTGCTTAAGATAGACACTCAGCTTTGCCCAGGGCACTTCCAGTGATCAGTGTAAAGAGTAACATCAGGTGCTGACCATAACATCTTTTACTAGCACAGCTGAATCTAGAAGACAATGTTTGCCTCTAATCTGACTGTGATGCAAGTGGTTTCTTTAGGGGAACATTAATGAACTAACATCTGCATTTGTTAATAAGCCCTCATATCTGCATAATTTTATATAGCTTAGAGGCTCTCCCACTGCTTTCTACAAAGAACCCCACTCCTTGCCAATACAATTTATGCAGATACAGAAGTGACGTACAAAGAGGCTTGGAAGCCTGGCATTCCCTGTTTTGTTGGTAGACACATGCCTCCTTGATCTGCTCCCAAGAATGCTTACATGAGGTCAGTTGGACATCCCACAGACAAGCCTTCTCATGGATTACTTCATGATGATCAATATAGTGAGACACAAAGCAGTTTAAAGTAGTACTTACAGTAAATTTTAAAAAGGAGACGATGAGGAAGAATATTTGCTGTTCTCTTAGTCTTAAATCAGATTTGAAACTGGAGGAAAAGATTTAAACTGAATTGTCCCCTTTAACTAAGCTTAAAAAACCCAAGCCCTCTCCCCCTCTTTGCAAACCCTGACTCAGTAATACTGTGTCTCAAACACATAGATTATTGTGCAGATAGAGAACTTCTGCCATGGTGTCTCCAACAAGGCCTTTTGACATAATTTACTCTGCATAAAGTGCATTTGATAAAATTAAAACGAGAGGCCATAAAACCTGAGTCTTTCTAGTGGACATCCTAATCTAGTTAGCAGTTCAGACTGCTCTGCCAAGCAGCACCACAAAGGTCCAGAGGGCACCAGAAGTGATAGCTGGAGCACTGAAGCTCTGCTTCTTGCTTGGTTTAGGAGATGCTCTGTGCTTCAAGTGTGTCTGCTTCAAGTAAGAAGTGTGCTGCATTTGGGGGGGGGGGACCTGTGGCTTTACTGGCCTAAAAAAAAAAAAATAGCATTGTGTATTGTGGCAACTGCAGTATTGTTTAATGGCTCCATAACTATCAGAAAAATACCTGGATCTCTAAATGTACTTCACCTGGCACTTCAACTAACATGATTAAAAAACAGAACAGTTGTCAAGACAATTGTAATCCTAAAATGGTAGGTGAGAAGGACACGAAACCCAAGTATCTTTTTGCTATATTCCCAATACCGTGTGGTTCTCACACCTTACAACCTCCCTATCACCACACAGATCTCAAGCCAAATAGCAGGAACATAAACATCATGACATCCTGACCATACACACACTCCTCAGAGCAAATGTAGCAAAAGAAACATCAAATATATTTGTCTATGCAAATCACTCTTTTGTTATTGATGTGCTCTTGTTCTGATTTCTGTGAATAATGAAGTTTCAAAGATGTTTTCCATGATTGCATCGGCAGAATGCCACTTGCCTAAGTCTTTACATAAATAGAACACAACCAATCCCAGCAAAATCTGCACTGTATCTATTTTCAGGGTTGGGGAAAGCAAAACATCATTTAACCACAAACAGTGGTCATAGTTACCAAGCGCAGACAGCTGTTTAAGAGACAGACTATGACAACCCAAAAAGCTCATTCCCCACCCTTTGAAATGGCACTGAAATCCAACAGCTTTTGCAAAATGAGCAAATTCAAGAAGAAAATTCCATAAAAAGTAGGGCTGTATTTGTCAGATAAATTATCTTTTTGTTTGGTGTCCTACATCCTGACACTCTCCAGAAGCAAGAAGCTGACACAATTCACCAATATTTCCAGAAGACAATGTGCTTCCAAGCCAAACCGGAGGTTGTGCTAACCCCACCAGCTAAGGCTTTTAATCCTCAAGAGCCACATGCAGTTCAATACAACTTTGCCCTCATCAAACTGTTACCTGTTCCAAGTCTTTACATATGTTTTCCAGCTGTGTCAGAGGCTGCCATTATGACTTCGTTTTTAATGACACTTGAAAGGTTTCCTTTAAAAATAGTTCTTAATCTACAAGTATTAGGGGTAAGGTAGAATGCAGGCACAGCATTCACAGCCTGCTCTGCCAGCTGTTGCCATGCAAAACAAGAGCAGCACTGACATACGATGAGCAGGATGTGGGAACCAAACCACTGCTTGGTTAACTGGCCACCCTTGAAAAGCTATTTCCAAACTATGCCTTGGGAGAAAAGGAGGCCACCAATTTGCTTGTTTCCAACTAGCATACACTTCAACACTGAAGCAGCCTGTGCCATAGGGTACATGTGGGTGTGTTTTACATGGACATGGCACTGACTGGAAATTATTCCGAAACAAAAGGAGTAATCATACATGTTCTGAGTGTTGGGAAAAGCAGAAATGCAGCAGTAACTGTTCATGCAGGAGAGGTTATACACAAACCAACCACTACAGATAACAGGTATTAGCTCATCCTACAGGAAAAGGAAAGGCTGGGGAGGGGGGAACCTCTTGTTTCTTGTTGCTGGGATGACCACTAACAACAACACTGTCCTCCTTGGGGCCAGTGAGCCCCTTTTCCAGCCATGCTGGGTGGGAAGATTAATACCAGAATTAACATAAGCATGGGAGACTCCTCTCTGCTCCTTCCGTCAGCACCTCAGACTGAGCCTGTGCTCCACACTGGCTGTAACACTCAGGCTTGCAGATCTTCACCCTGCATTCATTGCCTGTGTCTGCAAAGGTTCGGTTATCCTTTTATTTGGTCCCATTTCCCAGTATGACACACTGGAGAATGCAACTGTGGATGGGTGTTAGGGCACGTAGAAAAGGCTGTGCTGCAAGGAGCACATGTGAAAATATCCAAGCTCACAAGAGAAACTTGGCAGCTCCAAGATGGAGTTTCTCCTTCAGCATTATCTAGTTAATTATGGCTTACCTCACTTGTCCCCATCAGAAATCCCTTTTGTCCTTTCCACTACCATGCTATTAAGTGTATCGCGCTCAGCACTGACAGGTGACAAATGAAGTGTAAGTTGGTTCACCACACTGACCCTTCTTGGCAGGGTTTACCGGGCTGGGTCTGAGAGACCTTTTCTCGCAGGCTAAGCAAATTTCCCTTCTCTGATATTCTGCTCACAGGGTGCTGCTCTGTGACAAAGCACCGGAGTAGAAGCTTCTCACTTCCCTCTACGGGGTTAGTAGGAGTCCTCTCCTGGCACCTCAAAGTCATCAGGAAAGAGTAGATAGAACAGAACATGAGCAATATTCTTTTGATAAACAAACTACTATAATGATATTTATTTTCCTAGACACAGGAGAAAGGGGCTGAGGGAAATCGGAGCATTGCTGCAACGCCATCCTGCAATGCCACCCATCTCCACCAAGCAAAGGTACCACGTCTCTCAAAACACTGAATTTTCTGTACAGCTTTCAGCAAAAACAAGATTTCCAAAAGAACTAGTCAGCCATAGCCTGCTTTCATGACAACTTGCAAAGAAGGGAGCAGGAGGGATGATTTGTGCCCAGTACAAAAACAAACCACAAAGACATCCCATGCAGCAGACACACACAAAGATGAGCTCTGCACATCAGAATGCTCCCCAGAGGAGGAGTCAAAGAATGAAAGCAAAAGAGCAGTGATACAAATAGCACGACTTTTCAAACACATCAAAGCCAGAAAACAACTCCCTCTCAATCCTGGGGACCAAGATAGAAAAGATCTAATAAAGAATTCAAATGCCATAATCACATAATCCAATAAGCTAGAGTTAAACCAAAACACCTGTTTAGCAAACATCCATGAGTGGGAGAGAAAATGGCTCCGAAGTGCTAGGCATGGATGGCTCCCTTCACTTCTCCCTGTTAACATATCATCTCCTGTCAGTGGGACTGATCTGAAGAATTGGTCTTGGTATTAAATTCCCACATGGAAAAATGGACAAGAAAGAAGAGCATCTCAACAAAAAGAAACAGCAGAGATCGACCAGTCACTGAGAGCTGAGCAGTGGAGAATGTGTGCTGGACTGACTCGCCATGGAGGAAGCTGGTTAAGGTATCTATGTGGGAAAGATGAGAAAGGGTAAAGGCTGGGAAAAAGTGAAGAACATCTCCAGACTGCTGCCAAGGTAAGTCCTGGTTTGTATCTTCACAAAGTACTCCACCCCTTCTTTTCATTTTATTCTGAATACCTTGCTTTCTCTGTTCGATTCTCATTAGATCTCTTCTCCCTTGTCATCTCTGAATCTCTCCCTCTTTTACTATCTCTGGGACTCAGTCATTTGGTCCAAGTACACACTCCCCCAGGTGAGTCTCTGCCATCATCTCCCTGATGAGTCTATCAAACAGGGAAATGACCTTTATTTTGCCACTGTACAACTGTGGCAGCTGCACAGAGTATTACAAGTCTGAGGCAGTATGACCCCCTGCTCACATACAGCTTTCTGCTTGGTTATACATGCCACAGAAAGAAGATATTCCTTAGCCACTGGCATCAGCCAGGAACATCCTCTCTCCTTTGAAATGCTAGGTAGGACTAACACCTTCTGCTACCAAGCTCAGACAAGTGGACAAGGATCAGATTTAGGGGGAAATTCTGACCTCGCCCAAGGAAGACAGATCCAGACTTACAATCCTTCCTTTGACAGAAAACCCATCCCTGGCCTAACTTGAGTAATCAGGGAGAACAAGTTATGCAGATGTATGCATCCCCTAGGTATCTGCTTTTATACCAGCCCCTAAGTACAGTGAGCAAGCAGGGAGTAGTAAATCTCTCTGAAACACAGCAGGGGATGGCAGCCCCCAGAAAGGGTCATTTCCTGTTGCAGAGACTAGAGCAGGCAAATACGGTTCAATGGGTACAAAGGCAAAGGAAGAGGGGCCCTCAGCTCCTCTGACACATTTTTATATACAGAGGCTTCTGGAGAATCCTTGTATTGTCCAGTGAACCTGTACCTAGGTGGTAGAATTAACATTCATAAATACATCAACCTTGAGCTGGCAGAATTCCACCATTACTACTTTCCTTCCTGTGCAGTCTCCCATAGCTAGTTCTTCTACTGTACATGTCATGAGCTAATCCCAGTTTTCCCTGAGAGCAGAATATTCCCATGAGATACCTTAAAAAGTGCTTTGCTGAATTACAGCTAGACAACATCTGTTGATAATCCAAGACAGTTTTTTCTTATTAAAGGAATACATTAGTCTTAGACACAAGGATAGTATAGAACTAGTTGACTTGAATGCTGCTGCAAAGCCTTACCACATGACATGTATGCTCATGCCAGCAGCAGTTTCAGACATGATGCCTCAGTTTTTACAGCAAATGCAAAGTGTAGGCACTTGCACAAAACACTGCCAAGGCAGGAGGAGAAATGCTGGAGTCCAGTGAAAATACTTTTTTTTTTTTAATTAATCATTATAGAGGGGAGGACAGCTCAATGCAGCCATTACAATTCTAAGAGTGGGAATTAACTTATTGGAAAATGTTGGGCAATAACCCAGACACATGACCCCCATGTGGAATAAAGCCAGTAAGGGTCATCAGCTCTTTTAAACTCCTTGCTTTATGCAATATGAAATCACTTACTCTTGATGCAAAACATGACAGTACTTACACAGGTTATTCAAGAAAAATCCATTACCTTGATGTGCCACATCCACATCTCTGCAACAGAGCAGTGTGCTTAAGCATGTTCACACCAACTGTATAGTGAATTTCAGAAACAGGAATATAGCAGAAATAGGAAGGAAATGGTAAATTGTTGTATATAACCTTTACACAGTGAATTATAAGATTTATGTAATAAGAGTCCCACAGAATTAGTTCACGGTAAGTTCATGAGATATGAGCTTTTGATTGCCCAGAGCTCTTCTCATGTCTTGCCATTTGCAGCTCCCTCTCTATCTACCTTCTGGAGACAGTATTCTATGTCACATGGTAAAAAAACAATGCTATAGACAATAAGGACTAGTCCACATTGATTGCCTTTTCTGACATGCCACATTCTGGAAGGGAAGATATGCCTTAAGAAGTCAGATGTCTGGGAGATAGTGCAAGCAGGCTGATTGGAGGGGTTATGTCTCTTCTGATATACTCAAGCATGCATATCTGTAAGTGGAAGAAAGAGCAGAGAGGGACCAATTTTAAATCAGCTGGCCTAAGACAAAGATGCTCTGTACTGTATATATCTGTAACTAAAGCACTCCCAGCTTCACAAGTTGCTTAGTGGTCAGATGACTTTCCCTGGTAATCCAAGTGAGATGAAAACTCTTTTTGGGGAAAAGATGTTATGAGAGAAACAGGCTATAGATTTAAGAGGTGCATCAGTTCCTTGTACTGGCCTCAGATGTCATACATTTTGCAGTCTGAACTCATCCCCAGTTTACAACTATACTGCATGAGCATGGCTACACCTAAGGAATAACTGGAGACATTGCAGCCAGCACTGGGACCAGCACAGGGTAACTACCAGATACCTAACCAGCCTTTGAGAAAGCTTGTGCATCCTGCACACTGGTACTACATTGCTTTTCAGATCAGCATTAAGGATGACTCAGCACACACTGTGGCATTCCCCAGTTCTCAGCCTCAGCTCTGCTCTCACTCTAACCAGCAGTAATCCTGCATTGGTGTGAGCCTATGGAAGATAACCCTTTTCTGGGCATGTTCCAGAGTCACAAGGCTGTGTCCACCAAAGGGTTGAAAGCATTGACTTGGAGCAAGCAACCATACTGGAGCATGCATGCTCTACTGAGCGAGTAACCAGACCAGATATATCACAGAATGATCTTGTTTCATTTTCCCCATCCATTAGACTTTATAGCTCATAGACACACAGACAGGAGAGGAACCGCATGAACTAAGGATTGTGTGCTAAGGTTGGACATTCTTGCTGGGATATGTCAACCAGAAGACATTTCCTTACATCAAATACCCAGTGCACTACCATTTGGTAAAGAGAGGTCCTTTGGTGTCCTGATACTCAGCTCTGCTTTAGTGTGTGGTACAAGAACCCCTGTCCTTTTAAACATCCTCAGTTAACTGTGGAACTTTGGGAGACACAATTATTAGCATAATTGCCAATTCAGCCTCTAATAATGTACAATGCGCTCATTAACCCAATTAACCTCACACAGCACAACAACCATCACAAACAACACAACTGATGTGCTGGAGGGGAACGGCCAGCTGACAGTTCTGCCACATCACAGGGTGCTGACATGACACCTGCAAGGACTGAAGGCAACTCCCAGCGGCACTGGGACCCCACTCAGCCTGGAGATGGGGCACGCTGCCACCTGAGCTGGTACATTTGCCATGCGCTCAGCTTTCTTCAGCTGTATCTCAGGGCAATAGAGCAGTTGCTTCTCCCACAAGGTTTGGCCTGGAATGGGCTGGTACTTTTAATTAAGCACTATGTATTAACACCCTCATACACACACCCCACTTCTCCACCCTGCTCTCCTTCGAAGAGTCTCAGGTGGGATTCACTCGCCTGCTTTTGCTGCTGCTTAATTCAGCCAGGTTGGTAAATAATTCAGCAGGCACTCAGCCAACAAACAGGCAGGCAGCAGGCAAATAGCCAGACAGGGACATGGAAGAATAAGACAGAAAAAACAAGTGGGAGAGTGACAGCCTTTGCTACACCTCCTTTTCTACAGGCAGGAAATTCAATAAAGAAGCCATTCCTGCTTCTTCATTCCTGCAGTTACATTCTCATCCCCTAAAGAAGCAGGCAGTTTGTTTGTCTGACACTGCCGTGATCTACTGACAACTCACTGTTTGAGGCCCCACTGATGAGCCCCCCCTAGCCTTTTGCTTCACATTTAGAGAGTTTCAGTGCCCTGATTAAGCTCTTCAGCTTTGAAAACCCTCTGTGACAGGCACCAGCCACACTTGGACTAGAGCTGGGCACATGGGAGTCTTCATCATTGACTCAGGTCTGTGTAGGAATCTGTTTTCCCAGCTGTAAAAGAGATGATAAAAATCTTTTCCTACTAGAGTCTCACTGGGACAACAACAGGAACAATGCCAGCAACCTGATGGTTCTTCTGGTGAAATGCCAAGCCTTGGCACTTTCAGTCCTGGGATCACAGAGCAATTTCAACATGAGGGGCTTCATATCGCCCTGTGTTAGACATGCAAACAGACACAGGTTCTTCTGATGACCTTCCCAACATAATGCAGCCCATCGGGTGACCCAGTTGAGAAGAATATCTCCATTTGGCAGCTCTGTGCACCACTCAACACCATTTAGGTTATCTGTATGAGCAACCTGTGTGACTCTCACATCCATGCAGGAAGCTAACTTTGCAGAAGCCAATTGGAGACTGGATACAGTATGGTATTTAAACTGCACCAGTGAAATCTGGCTAGCAAAAGACAACACTAACTCCTGATTTTAGCTGGAGGATGCAGCGCAAGGCCGAGCTTTTACCCAATTTGCTAGCCTGTGTGTGATAGGCAGCAGAATAGAGGGAAGACCACACCGATTCTTGCAAGTGTCTTCCCTCTTCTTCAAATTACAACAGTTCTCTGACTCTTCATCAGCTTCCTGGGTTGTTTCTGTACCGCATCAGCATGCATAAAGTGAGCAAGCAGCAAGTACTAACTCGTAGAGTATCAGTTCTTGGGCAAGAGAGTCCCTACCCCCAACCAAACAGAAAACTATAAGCATTACAGGAATCTGCACAAAAGAGGCTGGCTGCAATGACATTTCATCCTGTGAAACAGTCCCGTTCAGCCTCCCCAACATTCTTCAGGGGAGTCAGAAAGTGTCCAGAACTGTAAGTCAGTCACAAAATAAATCAGAAATCCACATGTACAAGCACTGATGATGCTTCCGTAACTTTGCTGTTTCCTGAACGGTGTAGAGTGCTCCCAGCCCAGAGGTCTGGAGTTTTCTCACTCCAGTGTCTGTGCTGGAAGCTGTCAATCCTCCACCACTGGGGAAAGCTACCTTGAATGCTGTTAAGCCTGGCAGATCAGAGGTGGGGGAACTTAAGAGATACAGGAATTTTTCTTCTCCCCATCCATACTCTGCACACAGCAGTTAAGAGGAAGAAAGGTTAAAGGTTAGAAGGAAAACCTACAGAATAGCCTCAACATTCACAGAGACTATGGTCCATTTATTATGGAACAGTGAGAGCTGCATAGAGCCCTGGAGGGTGCTTGTGGCAGCTCCACTCCACTCCCTCACACATCTGCTCTAGCAGTACTTTGCAAGCAAAAGAAAGAAGTTGTGCCTGTACTATATTGGACCTTTGGAATAACAGAAGCTCACACAGGACTTCAGGAATGCATTAAAAGTAGCATAAATTTAGACAACAAAGTGCTGAGGGCTGGATATAGCTGTATCTTAGGTCTTTGGACACATCAAGAAATCTCTTCATGTATGACACACTGCTCAGAAAGCGGTCACTTTCTTTATGCAAAAGGCTTTAGATGCAAAATAAAATTAAAAAAAAAAAAAAGCAATGAATTTTGGAAGGCTTGTCAGGGATGCAAGTCACCTGACGCTCTGCCAGAAGTATCAGAAGAGACTGAGCTTCTACTTTCTTCCCCTTGTGATAAATCAGTGAACATACCCAAATACAAGTTCTGCTGTTCCAGAGCTGGACAGGAACCTGACACAGACAACACATTCATACTACAGTTGGCATTATAGGTCATATGTACCCGTTTGTTTCAATTCTATTACCTACCCATATGTGTTGTCTCCCTTGACCTGTCCTGGTGTTGGTTTTACACAACACTTGTGACAGAGAATGTTGGGCTTAACTATGACAGTATAAAAAGGAAAAGAGTTGGCCTCTTACTTCTCCTGCCTAGAATCCTGCCCCTCCCACCAAACAAAGCCTAATCATGTGAACAGTGGCAAGAATGAAGTGTCCAAACTGTGAATAAACACATGCACAGTCTCATTAAAATCAGCTACAGTGCTGCAGCCTTGCAGGGTTAACAAGTGTACCTGTATTTCAAGAACACCCTCAGGGTTTTCTGGAGAGCTTGACACTCCAATGCTGTAAACTGGTGAATTAATTTAGATGTTAATTAAAAGAAAACAGGAACAGTGATGCTGGTGTTTTATGGTGGGCTATGAACAGAATTTTTTGTAAAACTAATGCTTTAGAATTCTCTGACTGCATCAGTGAATACAGCAAAAACACAGTATCATCAAGCACCAGAGATGTAAATTCCAGACTTACAGAAAAGTTGACTTCCACAAAAATAAATAACTTCCAACAAGAGCAAGGCTTCAGTATAATTCAAGGTAAACACTCCACTATTCTGTCTACAAAATCAAACAATAAACCAAAAATTTGTAGTGGGGCTTTCTGTAATGCTTAACCTTACAATAGTAATGAAGCTATTGTGAATGTTATTTTTGAAAGTGTTTTCTACACTTAACAAATTACCATAAGATAACAGCATTAATATATTTAGCTAGCCATCTGAGCATCCTATCCTAATATCAGTCTATCAAGTTAGTAACTCAAGAGAACTCCCATGCACTAGGAGTTTGACAAAATAAAATCTCAATCTCCAAGCACTATTGGAAGTCACAGCACTACCAAAAAGACCTGTCTCTCAAACTGCTGGGATCCCTCTAGGCCACGACTAGTGTGGGACAAAAGGAGTTTGGGGATAAGTTACATGCAATGTGCTCATTGGGCGAATACCCTCACTCTGTGCTGACTCCTTTGCTACCGTGGTTTTTAACCAGTTTGCGTGTGAGGGTTGTTACTGAGGTGGTAGTGGAAAGATGTGAATTTCAAAGAAGTTGACAGAGCATTGTACAAACATCTCTTAGATTATCAGTCTTCTCAATCTACCCCTAGAACCACAAAATTACATGATATTTGACAAACTTTGGGATGCAGAAATACTTTATGCAAGAGAAGACAACATTCAGGTTGGCTTATTAATGTGCTTCATGTGAACATCCTCTGAGTCTTACTGAGGGACATAAAAAAGGAAAAGAAAGGTGACATGAGTTGTCCATACACAGTAATTGTAGGAGATGAGCTTTTCCAGTCTAGGGAACAGCTAAGCATTTACACTACCAAAAGAGAAAGAAGTAGCAACAGCCACTGCGCAATAAACAGTGGCAGAGTTGTACCTGCTAAACCCTGTGCAATCTGAAGGGCGAGAGCCCAGAAAGATACTCCAGGAGAAAGAGACACCTTAGTATCAGTCAGCTGACCAAAAAACAAAGTGTTCCTGGAGACACACCATTATGCTATGAGGAGCTGTTCAGCAAAACATGGCAGTCACTCCCTGTCTACCACTCCTACCACTCACTGTGACAACAGGTTAAAAGGGAAATAGGGCTACTGCTGACCAGATCTGGATACTGCTCTTGGGTTTGTGCCTGGACCCACCTCAGGGGAGCAAAGAAGCTACATGAAATCTTACAGCAGGGTCATGCAAACCCCTTCTGGTTTTGGTTCAGGCAGGCTCATATTCCCTGAGCCTTGGCCTGAGATTTTGTTTCAAACACACACAGGCCCTCCAAGTGTAACCACAGCCAAGATCAGCCTGGTTGCAAGTCAAACGTTCAGATGGTTTCCACCCCAAATAATAAATCCCACCCTGTCACCTGGAACCGAGCCCATTCTGCTCAAACCTCAGCCTGCATTTGGGGGAAACTTTACCCCGGTTCACTGAAAGGTTTGTAAATCCAGTATTCTAGGTTTGTAACAAATCCTCCAAAACAGCCAAAATGCCCTTGGTTTTAGGGTTCATCTGGACTTTCTTGCCAGAGTCATGGTGTCATCTAGTGGCGACAGCTTGTATGGGCTGTATCCACCACCAATTCCCAAACATACCCTCAGAGTTCAGTGCAATTCAGGTTCGGTGAGTAACTTTTTTTCCCCCAGAAGTACATCAACTTTGGAAAGCAGAATGGTCCCACTGTTTCAGCAAAAGCCATCTGTACATCAAGGAGAACTATTTGCAAAGGTTCCCTAATAAAATATAAGGCAAGCATTGCTCTCCCTATCACTGCTACACAATTAGTACAGTCTTCTGGGAAAAGCGCAAACCACAATAACTTTGAGATTGAAATCAGCAGCAAGTTCAGTTGTTAGGTTTAAATTTGAGAGTCATTCTCAGTGTAAAAGTTGCATCTGCTGAAATGTCACTTTTACATATACTGCTACCAATAATGCTCCAAAATCCTAGTAATAGATATTAGAGGAAGAAGGGTTCCAACTTCAATTTGTGCATCGAGAGCTCCCTTGCACAGGCACACGAATGTGCTTGCTTCTCAAGAAATGGCAGCTGATTTTTGGATTCCAAATTTACATGCTATTGGGTTCACATTCCCTAAGAAATGAGCAGCCAAAACAGCTCCCAAATTCAGTGCACAGCTTTTGCAAGAAATCAAGCTCCCTACATCTTGCTTCAAGTAACTTCAGAGAGATTTGCACACTGCGTATCCATGAAACACAGTTATGGCAACATAGCTCCTGCTCCTCAGTGATGGTGGGAACTGATGTACCAGCTCTTAAACCTGCTCTGGTTTTAAAACTTCTGTGAGATTTAATCTTAAGACTTTTACCTTTCAGCTGAGATGAAGCAGGAACACAAACATGATTGGTTTTCCAGTCTCAGCTAATGGGTAGGAATTCAGTTACTATCAGTCCTGTTCCCATAGCCTCAGGCACTTCCCTGAGTCACTTGTCCCACAAGCGGGTAAGAGCTGCATCTCAAAGGAAAGAAAACTCTCTTCAAGTTGGAAGAATAATTACAGCATCACCAGAAAAGCAGGATAAAAAAATATTTTCAGCATTGTCCTGGAAAACAATTGAGTTTTCTGGTTCCTGAGGTCTAGGATTTCTTCACAGACCTAGCTTTGGTGTTTCCTTGGCAGATTTTTCTTTCTTAGAGCTTAATTCCTCCCTCAGATGTAGTCATCCTGTCTACAACCCAATGAGTTTGAAAATACTATATATAAAAATATATATACACACATATTTGTGTGCCCCTCTGTTTGAGATCTGATCTGTGACACAACCACAGCTAGAGCTGGACTTCTTTCTTTATAGTTTAGAGTTGCAGTCTAAAGACCAGGCTTGATCCTAAAAAACATTGAAGTTCAAATCCCAGTTTACACGTGGGGTAAGGGGGAGAAAACACTTTTCAGAGCCCAAGTTCTGTTGGGATCCATCCCTAGACAATGCTCTTTAAGCCTGGTAACAGCACAGACAAGGGCTATCTTCATGGCAGAGGATTCCAAACACCTGATTTCACCTCTGTTACAGATGGCACGGGGAAGACAACTGCTACATGCCTCAAAATGACCACAGATATGAGTCATATAAATGAGATCTTTACAGCTGCACCAAAGTGTTTTCTCCCCTTTGACCTGTTTTCTTCCCCCATCCTACTACTTGTGTTCTGCTTATTCTGCGATGCTTAAAGACGTCCCAGTGCCATCGACTTACTATGTCTAGTGCAAAGGTGAATCCCGAGGCAAATTGCTCAAAGGTAAGAAAGTTACACTACTGTTATGTCAGGAGGTTTTTATTTTTTAGTAATTACTAATGAACCTTAAAATAACAGACAACTTACATCAGAGCCTGCATACAGAGCACTCTTCACCCCAAAGTAGATTTCCAGAAGTGCACGTGCACAGAACCACAGAAGTATAACCACCTCTGGAGCTGAATAAATCTGCTGGTCATCCAACAGTGTGATAATAACAAGGAAAACTACAGCAGCATCCATAACAAACCTCTGGGCTTTTTTTGGTAAATGCACTATGGATTTCTGCATGCGTGCTATACCAGAGGACATCCATAAATTTAAAGGCTTCACCTCAGACAACAATGCAGAGTCAGCAATACCCATCTCTTTCATGTCCCTTGGAAGGTCAAAAACCTCCCCGGCAGAATATGCTGGAATACAAACTGCCAGGCTCTTGAGCAATTTCATATCTGATATTCAGGTACTCGCTAGCTCTACCAGTCAGTGCCTGCCGTGACAGATCTGTCACAGCTAAAGGTCACGGCAAGGTTTTCCCTGCCAGATTTGCTCGCCCTACAGGAAAGGCAGATTTGTTTCTCAGTCGCTCGGTCCCTATGTCCCAGGCACCATCACTTGTTTCAGAGTGCCCTCTGCCGCCCAGCACCCAGAGCTGCGAGGCTGCAGGATACGAGAAAATGAGCGGGATCTCGGATCAGGACCGAGCAGTCAGCACCATTCAGCCTCGCATGTAACTCCGAGGCCCGTGCTAGAGCCGAGACCTGAGCTCAGCACCTGGCTCTAATTGCCAGAGCTCTACAGTGAACACGTTTGGAAAGCGCTGCCACCTAACAGGGCTGCACAAACAACTGATTTTCAGGTCTGTTTTCTGGGGCAACTGTAGCTGAGCTCACCAAGCTCTTGCCCAGTTCTTACGTGGGGTCTGGGGAAGACAAGGCAGCAGATTCCCCTTGCACCAGCACTGCTGGAATCCTTCCTGTGAAGCCATGGGATGCAGCTTTACCCTTCATTTCCACCATGTCCACATCATCTGAATGATGAGTAACTCCTGTCTCCAAAGCAAAATACAAAAGCTGACTTTCATCCTGCCCTAGCCTAAGACGTGGAGCCAATAATCCCTTTGGGGGCCAGGGAACCTCTGAAAACTGCACAGCAACAGTTCCTATCTAGATGGTAAGAGTTCAGATACTCTAGAAGGTCCTGCTAACTTACAATCTTAGCAAAATTGTTTAGTCAGCCAGTTATCCTCACAGCTACAAGAATCCTTACCCTGCCTTTACTAATAATTTTTCTGTTCAAGCTGGTGCAGGCAGCCAGGCCCGACACTACAACTCAAATTTCTGATTCTCAATGCCAGAACGTAATGCGTTCCTGCAATTTGTCACCTAGGTTAATAAAGTTCTTTGAAGCATAACACCAGTAAGTAGCTTTATTAGATCACTCACGTACAATCAGCTACCACACAGGCACAGCACTGTCCTGCACAAGAAACAGCTTTTCAATACGTACAGGATTCCCCATGCAACGAGGCCAGGTACTACAAAGCTGCTAGGTCTGTGCTCCAAAGAGTAATGTGAAGTTCTCAGCAAGGAAATGGTTTGCACGTGTGCATGCAAAGATACATATGTAGAGTCTTCATCTGTACAGTATCAGCCAGAATCTTAAAAAAGCTTAAATGCAGCAGTCAAAATATAATACAGCAAGTCTTGCACCGGGGAATAGAACTACATCATAGCAATGTGATTTTCTCTCATCTTTTGGTACTCCAGAGGCACGCTGCTCTCTGCGAGGTATCACTCCTATATCTCTACAGGAATGGAATTCCATGACTTGCCCCTTCTTACCTTAGGATCAAAGTTACCACCCAACATGTTTACTCTGAATCAATGCATAGAGCTGGGACTGTCTCTTAAGACTTGGTAAACTCAGACACTTCTTCCCTCCCACAGCAAAGCACAATTTGTTTTGCCAAGCTTGTCACCGCAAAGCTGAGATAACTTGCTGAAGAACAGACCAAGACACACACCTACCTTAGTACATATCACCAGTAAGGGGTTTTTAATTCCCAAAGGTGGTGGCAGTGGGGGCATTGTCAGGGTATGTAGCAGAGTCTTCACACACCCATGCTCCCAACAATCACCCCCAATTTCCTTCCCCTTCTGGCTTGCATGCTTCCCTTGGGAAGAGACACCTGAATGCAGTCAGGGAGGCAACTTCCCTCTTCAGTGAATTGCCATCCATTATTGTTTGCCTGTGTGATTACTGTGATTGCTTATCTGTGTCACCCTCCCTGTTCAGCTTTCCCCAGACAGGCAGCAGAGCCCTTGGTAATGCTCACAAGCCTCAACACTTGCATGGTTGCAGTTCCTTGCTGCTATGCACTGAGGCTAACCATGGCTGTGCTGACCCTGAACAGGGAGGGGTTCACAGCAACACTATCACTGCTGTTAGGCAACTGATACTGTACTGGATATAAACATAAAGGCATCACCTAGAACCTACAAAGCTCTAATAACAGGGCTGCTGCACTTGCAACAGCCCGTCAGAAAAGCAGTCCTTTTGGGGAGGTTGTGCTATTTAATAAGCCAGCTGATGCCAGGACTGCGCGTTATCAGAGCTCATCTGCTTTTGCCAGCTAAGTAGCTTATCTAATAAACATACTATGTCACCTTACAAATCTTGCTTCTTCAGGATTCTAACTCCTGTGACCTCTTAAATGCAGAATCCTTACAAAAGCAGACGAGGCACAAAAAAATCTCAGACATGCACATACAGTACTGTCATACTGCAGGTAACAATCTGGGGTAGGCACCCTTCACACCAGGTCTGGAAACTGCAGCAGCACCTCCAAGCATTATTTCAAAGTGTTTTCAGTTCTGTCACAGAGCCTTGATCTAGAAATAACCCCCTGTGCATGCTATCCTTGAGTGTGCCACATGCTGCCCAGCAGATTTTAGTCCTTGTTATACGGAGCTAGCAAAAATACCATGTCTTTCCACCAAACAGCACAGGAACAATATTTTTCTCGTAAGATCAAACAATTCTTAATCATGCTTTTAAGGTGTATCTACATTCAGGCCAAATTCCTTTGTTTAACTGCTCTTTTTGACAGCACTTTTGTAGAAGCAAGGGGAAAAGAACATATTTATGGTGAAAAGGGGGAAAAAAAAAAAAAAAAAGAAGTCTAAATTAGACTGTTCTGTTGGTCACAATCCCTTCCCCTCTCTCCAGGATTTTCCGAAGAGGACTCTAGCTCATCTCCTCACGTCTGTTCATTCCACTGGCTCCACCATTCTGAGGTTCCCATTCTCTGCCGTATCAACCCTGAGGCTGCGCAGCATGGGCTGGGTGTCCGCAGGGGGTACCACAACCCTACGTCCCAGCCAGAACATCACACAGGCACATTGCACTAATGGAGGAGGATTGCTGCGCTTCAGACTCTAACACACATAATGAGATTAGCATTTCAATAGCGCTGATCAAGTTACCACTAGCACTGAACCCTGGGTCCATCAGATGCAAATGATTCACTATAAATTTTGGTCCTTTCTTAAGGGCTCTTTATATGCATGACCAACACAGAAAGAACTGCAGTGGGTATAGCGAGAAAAGTCTGTCTCTCACCACGACCTAGAATTTCTGAGAGCAGAGAAGCCACAGGAGCATCTTTGCTTTGATTAAAAAAAAAAAAAATTAAGTGTTTTTCCCTCCTCTTTTTATGCCTCTTTTCTCCCAGGGCTGTGGAGGCATCAGGACATATTCTGGCACAAAGTTCAGGACAAAACCCTTTAGAATGCTTCTGTATAGGTGTTAATTCTATCTGTTCTGAATTACCTGAGCAACTTCTGAAAATCCCGTCAGTCTCCTTGTGTAAAGGGCATATCCTTCCCCGGTGGGAGGATGAAGGTGAAATAAGTCTATGCCATCCATCTCCAACTGCATTGATTCATTATCTCTGAAGTGCTTGCAATATTCTGGAGCACCTCAGTATTCTCACCTCCTCTGCATCTCTGGAGAAAGATACAGAACACATGCCCTTTAGGAAGAATCACCTTTAGGGTACTGCCTCGCGTGATTAAACAAACTGCCTAATCCCCTCTGTATCTCAGAGGATACTCAGTTATAGGGGAGTTCTCTCCCACCTCTGTGCTGCAGGCAGGAACTCCGAGGGGAGGAGGAGGCGGCACAGGTCAGCTTGTGAAAATGAATCTGCAGATGGCAGGAGGTGAGCTTTGGGGCACACACTGTCACCAGAAACCACAGCAAGAAAGAAGATGCAAGAGCTTGTCATTCCTACTAACATGGAGTTTTAACACATTCACAACATTTCATCTTCACAGCAGAAGAAATGGTACAAACAAGGTATTTTAAATGCAGTAATCTTATAGTTTTTAAGAGTGTACTGCAAATGAGCTTGTTCATAACTCCAGTTGACCTCTACATGCAACTGGCTCCAGCTGCTTCCATTTCTCTGCACAAAATTCACAGAAGAACCTAAGCCCATGTCAGCTCTCCAGACAACCCAGCTCAAGTACATAAAATAAGTGAGCACTGTGAAGAACACTCGAGCTCATTCACTTTATGGTACAAAACCCTGGACAGCTTTAATTGCACTCTAGCAAATTCTACACAACCCAACAGACTTAATTGAGATGTGATTTGAGATTGCAGCTGGAAGTGACTTTCTGAAGCCTGGCATTAGCACAGCTCCATTTATTATTCCTAATATTATTATTCACCAGCTGATAATCACTTCTACAAGCATTTATTAGGAAGTTTACATCCAATGGCATTCATTTATCCTGTAACCATTCAAGAGAACAATTTCTGATACTATCTTCCCTTTATGTTAGCTCTTAATCATAAGGCTGCTCAACACATTTCAATTTTTATTTTACTCAGTATATTTAGAGTTGCAGGAAAGGAAAACACATGTACATAAACTTTAACTTGAATTAGCAAAATATTAGAACTCGTCAGCACTTCCCCTAAAAGAGAAGCAGCCTTCACATCTCATCACTCCACCCACTCTGTTACAGGAAAGGTGTGAGGAAATACACCACGTTTGTATTGTCAGTCAGCTACTCTTCCTATGAAGCCTGGATAGGTACAAGTAGCTGCAAGCACAGAGCACAAATGTCCCAGTTTGTTTGTATAATAAAGCTGAATCAAGAATTAAAGCATTTCTTACATACTATCTCTCCACAGTAAACCTCCAAACATTTTTTTAGGAAGACGATGGCACCTCCCCATTTTGCTAATGAAAAAAGGGGCTCAGAGACCACCTTACTGTGAGCTGCCCACTGCACAAGCAACAGACAGTGGCACACAATCCATTTCAACACCCATGGCAAAAGCCTGATCTGTTTTTTTGAATGCAACAGGCAGGCTGCAGCACTTCCACACTAGAGAGCTGTGTTCCCCCCCCCCCCCCCACGCGCCCCCCCCCAGCGCGACACCAACGCTCCGGCCCCCACCCCCCCCCTCCCCCCCCCCCCAACACAGCGGAACCACA
>JANHFX010012745.1:359-45137 GCA_027560015.1 Chloroceryle amazona | reverse complement strand
GTTTTCAGCCCCTGGGAAGGTACTTTCCAACCCCGCAATTTAATACGAAAAGTTGGTGTTCCAGTACATTTTCAGTTCAGTTTCCGAGCTAAAAGTTTGAGCAGTGTCTAACTGTTGCCATTCATGATGGTCTTCACAGTGGTCACTGTTTATGTGGGTAGGGAACTGTTTACAAAGTTGAAGTCTTGAGAATTATAGCTTTTGATAATGTCTTTATTAAGGACCTGAATGTTGCTACTTGCTACTGTGGTAAAACACGTAATGCAGACTGTGATCAGTGTTGGTCGGTGTATCAGAAGGGATGATGCTAGAAAAACAACTTAGAGAAGATCAAGTTTTAATCTTAAAATTTTTTATTGCATATTTTCTAAGAAACTAATAATTGATGTAACTTAATTGGGGGAAGTGGTTCAGCCCAAAGACTCATTTGGCCAATTTGTTGTAGTTGTCCTTTTCTCATATGAAACAAAACAAGTGTGAATTTTATCACACTTGGCAGCTTAAGTATGTTGTACTGAACAACCAGCTTGCATTTCAGTAAAATTTTGTGGAAGATCCAGTGGCACAAAGGAGCATACAGAGCCAGTTATGTTTGTATGGTAAAAAGGCTGGAAAGCTCCTTACAATGTAAGATCATACACATAGAAGCCTCCATGAATAAGGTTTGGTAGTTTAATAATTGTACTTCTCTGGGTTGGCTGGCCGTTGCTGCAGCAGCTCAGCAGCCTCCAGCAAGATCGCATCTTATGCCACTCAGCTAATCAGAAAAACGCAATCCTTCCAAGGTACTGAGTAGCAAATACACCAAAGCTGTATTATGTTTATCAGACATTTTGTAAGTGCAGTTTACACTCTGATGGATTTATTATGATGACATTACTTACTGTTTTTTTTTTTTCCCAAATATTCAGAATCCTTTAAAACCCATACCACTGCTGTGTGGCATGTCATTTATTCATCATGAAATTATGCTTATCTTCATCCTAAGATGACTTACTAGTTCTGAGTTCAGGTAGCTTTTACCATTCAATAATCTATTTCTTGTTACAGCAAAGAAAAAAGCTGAAAGAAAACATCAATTAACCAAATTTATTAAGATAAGGTCTCAATATCTTGACCCTACAGCCTTCAGAAAAACTAATGAAAAAAACCTCAGTGATAAAAAGGAACAACGTTTGACCCAGCTGTGCCTAAAAATATGGTATTAAATGATGCTTACTGTTATTTGTGCTCTGATCGACTGCTGAAGCAAAGATGAATACTTCCAGGTACAAAATATCCATGACTGGCTGCCATTAGTAGTGCAAGGCAGCTGGATCTGTCTTCTGTTGAGGTGCCTCAACCACTGTAGTTCTCAAGGTGTGCTATACAGCAGGAAGTTTCTCTATGTTCTAGTACAAAATTGAATGGTACTTTAAGTTTTCTTATATTTTTGTCTTAAATATGATGAAGCTATCACATTTAACTGAAATCCCCTAAAACTTGATTTCAGCAGAGGCTGTCTTATTTTGCTGGCTAATTTTCTGGCAGTTTTATGTTTGCATTGTCACGGGTGTGTTGGTGTAAGCCCATATTAAGACCAGACATGTCTGCCACCTGTATTCTTAATGCAATAAGAAGACCTTACCCTGAACTCTGAAACTTGCTGGAGGCTTTGCCAAGCTTAACACCCATACTTAATGCAGATTGTGAATAGGTAGACTGAGCATGCACAGATCTACTCTGTCAGCATAGGTTAGGTATGTGACTTTTTTTAAAGGACTTTGAGTCCTGTAGCAAAAGACTATCAGCTGTTTCTCATATCTATATTTTCCTGAAGTGCTGTATGGCTGAGAGAGTTTATCAGTGTGGATGAAAAATACATAGGCCACAAGTTGTGATGTGGCTCTGTAACTTCTGAGAGCATCTGCTTTCAACCAAATACTGCAGAAACAAAGATTTCAAAGTTATTCTTACTTTTTGAGAACAGCAAGAGAGAAACTTTGTGTTCACACATTCCCCCCCAGGCAGGTTGCAGCACGAGCCCACATGTCAAACCAAAACTCATCAACTAATGCCAGGCTGTAGGGATGAGGCTTTATTAATTTTCATGCTTACAGAACTGCTTGTGTCCTGAGATGAACACTGAATGATGTGGGTTAAGAAAATAAAATGGCTTAGCAGAAAGGGTAAAAGAAGGTAGGTAAGATGCTAGCCAAGAACTTCAGCGAGCATTGAGTTTTTTAGTTTGCCCCTAACTTCTTGTATGTTCTTCTACAGGCTATTCATCTCTTTAGCATTTTTATTTCCACCTATAAAACAGCTTTCTGCTCTAAAAGGTTATCAAAAGGAAGAGTAAGTTTGAGGCTGTGAAACATTCAGCTATAACCAGTAGGGTTCACATGACCATTGGAATGAGATCTAGGGAGTTCTCTTAAAACAGTGTTTTATTTTGTCTTTATTTGGAAATTATTTGGCTGACGTTCTGGTGAACGCTTTCTGGTGAATTTTGTTGTCAGAGGCTATATTTTAAGTTTGAGAATGTAGAATGTTTTGGCAGCAAATTTTGGTGAAGTGATCGGTAGTGTCAATGTAGGAACAGAAGGAACAGCCTCTGTTCCCATAGTGATGCAGCAAAAGCGGTGACATTTAGGTAAACAGCAGTAGGAAAGGAAATTTGGGGGAGTGTGCTAGATGTCTCAGAAGATACAGTAAGCTTCCATACGGTGTTCCATGTGTATCTGAAAATGCTAATGTTAAGCTTCTATTTGTTACATCAGTAGCACAAGCACCCCCCAGTGTTTGCTTGGTTGGGAAATTAAGTGCCTTCTTTGAGCAGGTGATGTGTGAATGAAACCAGGGCGGGCAGCATCCCATTCAGCAGAAACTGCACATGGCAAAAGAAAGCATGGTATTTCGAGGGTTCACAAATACAAACTGTCCAGCTGGTGGAACAGGACCACTGAAGGTGTTTTAGCACAACCATGTGACATATGGATGACAATGGTATTTTTAGAAACCCTTGCAGCAATGTTACTGTTGATCTAAACATTACAGGCTTCTTAGCCCCAAATAATTATTTTAAGTATATGTATGTATAGGTATGAAAGCAGGACCTTGGTACTCATTTTACTCAGTGAGTGCTGGAGCTGAGACATTACATGATGATGTGTGTACCTCTTTGTACTACTGGTCATTGCAAATTCTGGAATCATGTAAGGACTGTAGCTTGTGGATTAGGTAAATAACTAGGTGGATAAAAGTGGTGGGTTGTGGTTTTGTTTTTTAGTGTAATGGTATTTGTTTGAAATAAAGTAGTAGGAAGAACAAGGCATTCAGAAAAATTAATTTTGGGTAGGAAGTGAATTTCAGACAAATGTGGGAGAAAAGAGAGTTCTGGAGACCTTCTTACACTGAAACTTTCAGGAAAGTTAGGTAATAAGTTACAGCATGGGCTAGATAAACTGTTCTCTGAAGTACTGCACAGTAAGGGGAGTGGAGATGAAAAGCACTAGCTATTGGAATTAGTCTACACAGGGACTCTATATAGGGCTTGACTTGATCCCTTTTGTCTGTGTTTGGGAATGAAACTGCTTCAGAAAGTGTCAGAAAAAAAGCAGTAACTGGAAAGGCTAATGGAAAGAAAGCAAGCTTGAAAGAACTGCTCAACAGTGGTGTATTTTAGTGGGGTATGACATAGCGTGTTTTAATAAATAATCTGAATGGGCTTGATTGAACAAAGATAAGGCTATGCTAGATTGTCCCGCATGTGCTTTCTTCTGCTCCAGTGAAAACAGGGTGAAGATTTACAGATGATTGAGGCCTTGACACAAGTGGGTGTTCAGTGAATGCAGGGTTTCCAGTGAAGGGTTAAGTAACGTGGATTGTAAGCATATTAGAATTGTCTTTCTTGCCATTAAACAAGCGTGGTGGTAATAAAGTGCAAACATGGAGCAGACAACTTTCAGGCAAATTGTCCACAATGAGTTAAGAAGACTATAGATTTCTGGGCTGAGGATAGTGAAGTATCCGAAGAGATAGTTTAAAGGTCTGTCCTTAGGGGCTCCTGTGCAATAGATGTTTTCTAATGGTTAGAGAAGTGATAAATTTTCAAGGATGTATCAATATTCTTCATACATTTATCAATATACATGTATTTCTAAAGAATATAGTTATGCATGTAAGAAAAGTAGGTGCATTATTTTGTAGATTGCTATGCAAAAGTGTGCTTTGAAAATGCCTATTTTGCCTTTAAAGAAGGTATCTCTTAAGTTGAGGTGGTGATGCCAAGAAAGGCTTAATTGGCCCATATGTCAGCCTCAAGTTGCAAGACAAATGCATTCTTCTTAGATAAACATTTCTGAACACAGAAGCTTGTTAAATTCCATGTTCCATCACTTAGTATAAAGAGATGGAATCATAGAATGGCTTGGGTTGGATGGGACATTAAAGATCATCTAGTTCCAATCGCCCTGCCATGGGCAGGGACACCTTCCACTGGACCGGATTGCTTAAAGATCTGCCCAACCAGGCTTTGAACACTTCTAGGGAGGGGGCATAAACAGTAATGTTGTTTCCTTTGCTATGTGAGTTTGTGAAATACTACTAAAACCATAAAATACTTCTGAAATTGCTTTTGCAGAAGTGCCAAACTTTTAGCATTCTTACTCAAACTTCATCTGTAATACAGAACAAATTTTATGCGCAGATGCTTATTATTTGGATTTGGCATCTTTGGAGTGCAGAATTAAATTTTAAAGGATGAATGTTTGCACTTAATTTTATTTACAAGTCAGAGAAAAGAAAAAACAAACCGGTATGCCTAAGCGCATGATAGAAGTTCTAAGTCATGTGAAGAGGATTTAGTTTCTAGAAAAGATCATTGAACTGTTCTATCAAATCAGTAAGCCACACTTTTGATTAATGTGGAAAACATTAATCAAATGTGGAAATGTGAAGGAGAAATTGAAGAGCCAGAGGTCCAGGTACTAGGGCTATTTTCCACTTAGTTGTTTACTGATTTCCATAATCTCCCTTTTCTTATTCATAAACTGGTAGTGGAGGCTCCATGATGATATTTTAACCATAATAATGCACTTTTTATTTTGGCAAGTAGTGGAAGCTCATCTGTTTTGTAAACTAAGTGGTGAAGGATATGAACTGATAGGTAGCCTCATCAGCTATTGACTAATTTAGAGGATTTCGTCTGAGTGTCTTTTCATAGTCACTGTCCGTGCACTCATGGTCTCGGCAATTACATGGCGCTGATACCTTCTCTTTACTAAACTGTTAGGGAGGTCACTGAGAACAGAGATACTTCAGTTTCCTGGGCAAGAGGCACATCTATGGGCTCAGATTTGTCTGGAGGAGGCATTTCCTCAACTGATGTAGCATTCAGTGTGCTAGCCACTCCAACACAGGGTCAGCACTTAGCTTGTCAGGTGACTGTGAAACCTCAGCTCTGTCTGTGAGGTACTATTTGTAACCCCTTCTCAGCAGGGGAAGGTAAGACGGGGAAATCTCAGGGGAGAGGAGCACAACTGTTCCTATCCTTTCTCCTCTAAAGCCTTGGATAAGTAACTGTGAGTTTAAAGTCTATGGGTTTTGTGTACAACGGGGACATGTCAGGATGTACCTTACAAAGCTGTGATCATGGATTTTAGCAAAGACTTGCAAAGTTGCAAATGCTTCTTTGCTTTTACTTGCTGAATAGTGCATGTTAAATGTCCTACTGTAACGAATGAAAATCCTTGAAGTTGAATCCTTGAATGTTACTTTATTAATTTTTGAAGTTTGTGGTGGAATATTTGTTTCTTTAGAAATGAAAAAGGGGTAGAGTCATTTATCTTGACTTGGAAAGGGTGATTTTGAGATGTAATTCTCTTTTGAAGAAGTCAAAGATTCTGGATTTCTGTGTGTGTTACAGATGTAGCTGTATTGCTTGAGGATTTGAGTTCTGCATTTGAGCTGAGCTCTTAGCAATAGTAATTTTTCACTAGAAATGGATTTTATAGCTTTGGTTTGTAGGTGAATAAATTTCATTAAGTGTATTAAAACACTAAAGAATGTTATCCTATATAGAAGATAAAACTGAGATGCAAATTTTACTTTTCTTGGATCTCTTCATGCATTGACTTGATTAGAAATTATTGGGTGGTACTCTTACACAACCAGAGGGAATCGTCTTATGCCACTGTTTTGATGGCTGCTTAGGTTTTGAATGAATACATTTTACCTGCTGTTCAGACATGTTAAACACAAACACTTAAGTACAATTTAGCTAAGGTGTGATAAACTGCTGCTGCTGTGGTCTTATGAGCAGGTGAAAAATAATTCGTGTACCTGTTTTCAAATCAGAAGAAGCTTAAGCGTATATTTTTGCCATTTGTAAATTAACTGTGTTATGGATACTTTGTTGCATTGATGTAACTCTTCCCTAACACTAAAGACAAAGTACCAAAGACGGTGCTTACCGGAAGAAGACTGAAGAATTCACTCATCTTTCAAAAGCTATAGATAAGCATGTTACAACAAAATTGTCAACTAAATCAGAGTGGATTAAATTTTTTATAAATGTCGTGGCTTCATGATGGAATTTAGTCTGTCAGTAACTGTTAGGTTGATGAAAATTTGAGAGTTGATTCCATAATTTGTAAGGTAGCCATGTGTTGCGTGTGTAGTCACTCTACCAAAATAGTTGGATTCTGGTGCATTTTACTCTATAGCTTTTCCTAATACAGTTTTTCTTCCCATACTAGTAGATATTTAAGTAGTGAGATTTCAGTGATGAAAATAACATTTCAAAATACTTAAAAATTGTTGAACAATTTTTCTCAACTTCAGTAATAGTTGGATGCTGCTATATTTTCCACTAATACATGCAATGAATGCTTGATAATTTGGTGCTATACCTATTCAAGCATGCTGTACATGAACAAAGAAAAATATCACATATTTTAGCTTATAGTTGCAGACTGTGACTTTGTATAAGCAGTAAAATGTGCTTTATGTGATTTGCAGTGACCTTCATTGCTGGGAATAACTGTGAGAGGGTGAAAAAAAAAAAATCAAAGACATGCTTAGATATTCTTTGTTTGGAGGGCTAAATCTGGCCTGTATTCTGCTGTCCTAATTGTGCATAGTGGTTGGAGACCTCTTCAGCTTGGACAGACACAGATCTTCCAAAGGGCAGGTTCAAAGCACTCAGTTCTGCTTTTATTTTACAGTGCTGTATACATCAGCCTAAAATAGAGCAATATGTGTGTTCTGAGCTATAGATGCTATAGATTTCTAGTCTGCATACATTATTTTTATGTAAATTTGAAAAGTATTCATGCCTCTAAAAAGAACTAGAAGGTTATTTTTATCAATAATTTAAGCACTGTAATTAATTGGAAGTTAAATGTCAAGATTCTTCTTTCAGTTTGGATGTGCCCCAAAATTAACTTGGTCATGTTAGAAGGAACTCTGTTCTAGCAAGATTTTCCTTAATGTAGGAGCAGCAAATTATAACAGCTCTACTGGGTTGCAGCATCAAATCCGCAGTCCTAGCTCCAACACTAACCAATAGGGGATGTCTAGGGAACAAAATAAATGCACTGTACTGGAACCAGCAGTCCTCATCTCAAGAACTTTCTGAGCCAGAGGTAAGGTCTTCATGTTCAATGGTTTTAAATGAGACAGTACACATCACAATAATTCATTAGTTTCATGACAGCCTTTCTTTAAATGTTTTGAGAGAACATTATCTGATCATTTTATTTTATTAATTGTTCTCAATTTTTTTTCTCCTGAAGGTGTTTCAGCTGAGACAAAATTTCTAACTTCTTCCCCATTATAAAAAAAACAAACACTTCCATTATGGACCAATCTTTTACTCACCTGCAATATTTTTGTTGCTCTTTCCATTACTTCTTTAACAAGCTATTTTACTCTTTTATGTCACTGAGTAGGTATTTTTCCTTTTTGTTTCTGCACCTGTGAGGATGTAAAATTTAAGGCAACAGTGGTTCTTGCTGCAGAGTTATTCTCTGGAAATTATGTTTTGAACCAGAACTGTTCATGACATGATGACATTTAGATTCCTTGGAAAGATGATCGCAGATGCTGTTAGGAATCGTGTGTCATAATGTAGTATTTTATTAGATAAGTACTGACTGGGTCATAATCAACCAGGTAGTGTTCCAGGTTGCCTGAATATTCTGGGTTTGTCTTTCCTGCCTTGGAAAGTTTTCTGATCTCTTTTAATAGATAGATACTATTTATTCAGGAACTATTTATGAAGGAATAAAAATATTTTATCTTAAAATAAAGCAGATGTCTTTTAAAGACTGCATTATATAGTATCTTACCTGTTGTTATTATTAATGATTATTTTGGCAAGCATAGATTTCAAAAATTCAAAAGCAGTTGAAGTATTTTCTTTGTCGGATGGCAAATAGAATTCAACAACACAGTTGACACCCATGCATTTTATTTCCCCCTCAGTTGCCCCCACAATTTAAGTTACTCTTTGCATACTTCACCCACCCTCCCCCTCTGACTTTATGTATTTCTGAGATTCTCAACTGTAGCAGTATTGCTTGTGTAAGGGAAGGGATAGTAAGAAAAGGGCATTTTGAGAAAGTAGCAGCTGTGATCATAATATATCTGCTTCTTTTATACCAACTGTAAACAAAATATGCATGTGGAACTCAGTACATAATTTAGGGTTGTGTCAGCTGTGCCTTTCCCCAGATTTCACATTGTCACAAGTTTCTCATTTTAATTATATCATTTCACCGTAGCACTGCTGAAGAATTTTATTGGTATTATTATTGGTAAAGCTGGTGGGTCCTAGACAAATTCTAGTAATGACTTGAGCTAACTTATATTTAAATATCTGGAGATAATCTAGTTTCTGCACACTGTTGGTAATACCACCTTACATATACCTACAATAAAATGATGGCTCAGAACACTGATCCTCAGTATACTGGACTTGATGTATTTCTTATAAAAGTCTACTGTAGTATAATGAAATACCTTCCTTGCTTACTTGTCAGTAAATGCAAACCTGTTCTATATCATGGCACCATAGATTTATTCATATTCTGGTGTTTTTTTCTAAAGAAGGCAGCCAGTAGTGCCTTAATTCATGTAAATTGCAGAATACTGAAACATTAGTCTGTGAATTAAAATGTGTGGTGGATACAATTTAACAACTGTTTCTTGCCTTTTTTTTTCTTGTCCCAAGATTTTAGTCTAATTGAGTATTTTGTATTACTGATTGTCGTGTAGTTTTCTTAAACAATTTTCTATTACCAAATTAATGTATCTATACCAAAATAATGTATCTATACCAAATTAATGTATCTATATAATATATCAATAGCATATTCTTAGTCTTAAAAGATAAAGAAACTGGTGATTGCAGCTGAAGGAGGAGGAGAACACAGCTGGACTGAAATTGGTCAACAATAGGCAGCAGCTGTTAAAATCAACTGTTGTTTTTAGCTCACTTATTTGCATTACCTGATGAATAGCAAATTAGTTAATCAAGTAGTCGGCATGGAAGTATTTCGGAGATAATAAGATATTGTAGTTAAACAGTAGAAAACAGAAGTTCAGTTAGAATTAAATTGTGCCAAACTGTTTCTGATTTGTTTAGAAATCTGTCTTCCCTCTTTGCTTCCTAAAAATGAGAATCTTTTTAGAAGTGATGAAAGTGATGAAAGCCTGAAGGGGATACTGCTCCAACTCTCATCTGTGAACGTGTTGTGTTTTGTTCCCTCCCCCCACCCCTGTTCAGTAAGAGATGATGATGGCAATCATCACAGTGTAGAAAGTCCTTGGTGGGCAAGATCTTCAGAACTAGTGCTTTAGAAGCCTGACGCTTTTATTCAGGAGATTGTTATCAATGAAGCCGGTATTGTTTCAGTAATCTGTATGTAAGCATGTGTACATGTAAATATATGTATATACTGTAAGTTTCAAAGAATATTCTTATGCTACTACATCAGTCCAGTATGGCTTTTCTGTATGAGAAAATAGCTGTTGACATGTGGTAGTTTTTAACACAAGTAGACTGGTCAAAATGGTTGCTCATTGTTCTGATTTTTTTCTGTGATGTTAAACTAGCTGGTAAAATAGTCAGAATTTCTTTCTCCCCACCCCTTCTTTCCCTTGCCTTGATTGTTGAATATAGCTCAAATTTTATTTGGGAGATAGTCCTGCTTCCTTGAAAAGAGTTCTGTCTTTAGCAGCTACTAGATGAAGTATGTAGTGAGCAGTACAGTAATGATGAAAGTTGTGAAAGAAGATTTTTGTGTGTCTTATTAGCATGAACATTATCTCTTACAAATCTGCTGACTACCTCTAGAAGAATAAACCTGTGGTTTCTTCAGCATTATTCTCAGCTATCATAATGCCATTTTATCCCTCATCAGCGTCTCTTGTAAACAGCATCTTACACAGTGAGCTCGCAGTTTGAACTCTGTGCATTAATCCAGTTTTGGAAGAAATATCAAAGTTCTTACTGGATGCTATGTGTGGAATTACTACCAAGATCTAATGCAGTGAAAGCTTTTAATATAAATTGTAGTCTAGAAGTTTTTGCTTTGGACACTTAAAAATTTTTAATTTGTGTCAAAACTTTGGTTCATGTGAAAGTTTTCCGGGTAGTTTCTAAAGAAATGTCAAGTTTCTGTAGCCAGATATCTGTTTTGCAGTGTCAAAACCTATTAAATGCCAGGTTGTATGACATCGAGATGCTTTGTGTCATCTGTGATTTTTCTCTTTGGGTCTTTTTCTAAAATGAGGTTCCTAAGATCACATTTAATCAACTCTATTACAGAGCTTGCTTGCTTCAGCTGTTGCTTTATGAAATATTTTAGGACAAAATGTACTGTGATATGCTGAAATTATAATTTTTAATTGTGTTTTTTTATTTTAAACAGTGGTAACATAAATAAAATTAAGGCAACAATATGTTAACATAAAGTTTAGCAAAGGGGAGCTCTTGATTGGAAGTTCATAAAGCAAGTACTTTTGTATTTTAGTCTTTATTCTAAAATTGATTATGTGATTGAGGATTAACAGGTCACTAGTAAATGCATATCTAAAATATGATCTTATTTCTTATCAGTATGGTCTTCAATTTGCAAGCTGATTTCAGATACCCGGCTGTGACAAGAACATGATCCAACACCTTTTAACAGCTGAAGTGTCAATACCTTACCAGTTTTTCAATAGTTTTCAATACCTGAGCCTACAATTAGGCTGAAGTGGGGATAGAAGGTTATTGGAATATGGATAATTCCAAGAAAAAGGAATTAAGTCTTAAGAATTTTAAGAATGGACAGTTAAAATGGCAAAAAAAAAAAAAAGTAAATAGGAATGTTCAAAAATTTCTGTTGTTCAGTGTAGTTGGTGCCCACTGAAACATTTAGTTCATCTTTTCTTCCTCCTCTTAAGTGGCAGCTTCCCATTTAACTTCCTTAATGTCTTGGGTAGGCTGTGAAGTTTAGGACTGTGAACTCATCACTTCCTATTCATGTGTTGTGAGACTTGCGCAATATACTTGAATTCTGTTAGTCAATGTCTTAGCAAATTCTTCCTTATTGCCTGAAGATACGATCTGTGCTGGCTCTCTAGCCTGGTAAATAGGAGAGTTTATTGCCTATTGAAGAAGACACCTTGTTATAAACAGACAAGCATTTGTCTGACTTATACTATGGATTTCAATAAGCGTATTTATTTCAGTAACTGTTAGCAGTATAGTTTAAGGGATCCTTATCTGTCCCAAGATGTTAAACAAGTCTTCTAATTTTGATTTTTACAAGCTAAATGACTGTGTCCTGATTCAGTTATTTTTGTGGGGCTGAGGAGGAGGGAGGGAAAGTGCAAGAGAAAGGAGAAAACTCTTACATTTTTCAAAAATTCTCAGCATTTCCAAAGCATTCAGTACTGTCAAAAAGGTTAGATAGAACTTATATCATGAATATTATAAACATGAAGACTATATAGAGCGTTTATGATTGCATATTTAGAAGACATGTCTTATGGAAAACCTTATTTGCTTTCTTAAACCCAAGCAAAAAAAAAAAAAATTAACCTGACCTTTAGCTTGAAAGGTAGAATACATGGGATAAATTTGTTTTGTATCTACTCAGGTGGACAGGTTTTAGAAACCTATTATATACTGTCTTAGACTCATGTTCAAATCTGATGTCAAGTACAATTACATGTGTAAAAGATGTTATGAGTAGTTTTAAGAATATATTGGGATATATAGAAATCAGGACTCGTCATTAACTCCCATTTCCTTAGCCAGCAGTAACCTGTCTGCAAACTGTTGCTAATGTTGTTCTGTAGTCCATTTCAAAATGGGTTAACTAAACCAGCTTAAATAATAAGCCTCACTTTTTTTCCAAACTAAGCAGTGATGAGCAGCTAAGAATAGAATGAATGGGGCTCTCCTTCCTGCTCTACAGCTGGATCTGGACTGTGTTTGCTCACAGCTTCATTTGCAAGGTTGACGCAATCTTTAGCTGAAAAGTCTTCCTCTCTGCGAGGGATTCTGCAATTAGAATCTCCCACATTTTACTGGAAGCCCATGAAGTAACAGAGGTCGAGAGCTTTCTGTTATTACACGACAGCAAGGACTGGACCAAAGCAGGCAGAAGTGCTTGAACTTGCTTGCAAGAAATTGCCGATGATTGATTACAGTCTGTAGTCTTTCAATCCATTTAGAGAAGCATTTGAATGCTGTGAAGGGATGCAATTTCAGCTTCAGTGAAGAAAAAACTGTAATTCTGGGTGTGGGAACCTCAAGGTTTTTGTTTAGATTTTGCTCTCTGTGGACTGTTTATGTTTTGTGGATAAATGGTACTTAGGCACATGGCTAAAATGTTAATTGCACTAGTTCAGGTAATTCAGAATTAATGTCTTTCTTTTATGCCTTGGTGCATTTGCGGTGTAGAGGCTTTAACACATACATGAGCATGCAACATTTGGTAACGAGACATTATTATCAATTTGTTAAGCGCACAGATGGTACCTTTAATGCTATACAAGGCATGAAGAGACGTGTTGCCAAGTTCTTCTTTTAGTTATATTCATGTTGAATATAATTCTGCAGCTCTAGAATTATAACTGATTTTAGCCATGGCTTTTTGGAGGAAAAAGAAGGCATAGTATCTGAAAAAAAATGTAGTGCTTTTTTTTCCAGGTACCAATGCAAATGGATGATAGCATTTAACTTACCCTGTACTGAGAAATTCTCTTGTGATAGGTACATGCAATGAAGTATGCTCAGGTATACTCTTGGGAATTTAATTGTTTTTTGTTTTTCTGATTTTGCGTTACTAAATATGAACAGTTTTCTGTTAGGAGCAGCTTCTCTATGTATTTTATAAGGTAAGCTGACAAATACCTGTAACAGTCTACATACTTACAAGTGAAAAGTGTGGATATAATTTAAAGCATGTTGTGTCAAGCTGCCATTACATTAAGGAACAGTGTGCTTAGTAATAGAGCATCTGCTCTCTGTTGACATTGTCAGAGGTTGACATTGTCAGTAATGGTATTATGATCTACTGTATACTCAGCAAAAGAGCAGGGTAAACATGAATCTAACATGTTTTGCAAGTTGTTTTCCTCCACCACTGTCATTCATGTGTCTGATTATAAAACCCAGTACTGTTTATAGTTTCTTCACATGTATTTGCACATTGATTTTACTGTATTCTCGGAGATAGGAGAAGCTGCTAGTATTCTAATCTGATTATGAAATATAACAGATGTCATCAGACACACTTCTGGTGAAACTAGCTTCTTTTGATCCTCAGTATAATATAATCTATGTAGTTTATCTTCTGAAACTGGGGTCTTGGAAATAGAGATTTTTGCTTAGAAAGATTGTACCACACTGAAGTTGACAGCGCTGGGTATTGCTGAGGCGTGATGATGAGGGCTTAGATCTCATTTGGGAGCACCACCAAGGATAGCAGGTAGGAAAATGAGGTATAAGGTGAGTGAATACATCCCCTCGTGTCCCCAGATGCAGCAGTGAAAAGCACATGTGGTCAACAGTTGCTGTTACTGCTTTGTTTTAGTGACATTCTGCTAATGCAGTGAGGCTGTGAACATACAAATCATACAGCAAAAATGTAAAATGTACTTTACTGGGCATGTTTTCCTGATGCTTGTGGAGGGAAAGGAACATAAAAGGTATTCCTGTACCAGTGAAAGCATTGTTAGTAATACTCTACCAGAAGTGAATACGTTATGCATCTTCTATGAAAAGCTTAAGAAATTGAATTCCCCACTCCCATCTCCATGTGAAATTGTCACTAGAGTGTCTTTTGGCATAATAAATTTCAAAGTGGTTCAGTAGTAAACCAGAAGAGCTGCTTCCTGGTCCTGAGGTATTTAATTAAATAGGTTTAAGAAAAAAATAAGGCAAGATCTTTGTTTTTAATTAAACTGCTAATTCATAATTACAGGAGGCATATAGGAGTTTTAAATTGCTGTGTAATAATCCGTTTCTTGTCAGATCTTCTAAATGGTATAGTACCAGTAACATTACTTGTCAGAGTGGATTTGGTGATCAAAAGCAGCTCCAATTCAGCACAGTACTCTCTGGTCAGTAACACATCTTAGGTACAGAGTTTGTTTTTAAACTTAATGTGAGTGCCTTTCATTAGGAACTAAAGTACAGCCTCTCTGAAACACATCAAAAATGACAAATTGGTGCTCCTGAAAGCCAATCTGGGCACACCAATCTCTACTCCTGTATGGAGAGCTGTTAATTGTGCTGGTGTGCTACAGCAGTGCCAGGAGAATGGAGTCCCCCCAGTGTGATTTTAGTCTTTCTTAATGTGTAAACTGGGTGCTCCAAGCTGGAATGTGTTACCTGGGATTTTTTAAATATGGATCTTACTGATTAGCCTTCCTATCCGTCTGTGCTAAGTAAATACTTTATTACACTTCAAACACAGCTACTGATGTACTGTGGAAATCTGGCTTTAGGCACTTGCCTTTGTATTTTTACTCCTGAAACTTTTGCTGACTGGCAATACAGGGCCAGTTTTCTGACTGCAGAGCTAAAGCTTATATGGTGTTGCACGTATGACCTGGGGCTGTTTGATAGTTGTTCTAGGATCTGCTTGGAGATCATTTTTATATGTTTGCTTATGCTTTTACATCTTGCTCTTCTTTTCAGGGGTCTGCAAGCTATGTAAAAAAATAGTATATATGGTGTATTTTACACAGGTTATGTACTCTTTGTTCTTATGTTCTCTTTGTTACCTCTGAAATGGTTTGCCCCACTCTAAGTCGAGGCTCACCATGGTGAGTTTTGTAGCCTCTGCTGTTAACCCGTGCTCATGCACTCTCTCATCCCATGCCCATCTAGTTCTACATTGCAGCTTGTTTTTCCACATTTCAAGGCCTTTGCTATGATATCAGGCCTTTATTCCCCCCCCTAAATATTTCATTCTGGAAAAAAAATCAGTACTTGTTACTGCTGTCTCTGTACAGCTATGGCTATGCTGTATGCAAATAGGCACAGAGAAAACCAATTAGGTGTAGCTACGTGGCTGTTAGGACAAATTGCTGTTACAGCTATACCAAGTGAAAAGAAGGTTTCAGGTTGTTGACACAAGTTTGAAGTTGTCTGACAAGCCTTGGTCCTGGGATGCAGCACACTGAGTATGGAGCCTGTGCCCTGTCATTGCTAATACTGTATTGACAGAGCTACATTGTCTCTGGGATGTGACAGAGAGGAGGACAAAGTAATCCTGAAAAATCAGTATTGGAGAATGGATTGCAGGCATAAGAGTAATTAATATTTTAATTTTTTTGGTTGTAACCAGTACATCTTCTGAGATAACCACCTCTTCAGAGGGACAAGAGGAAGCTATGTAAACTACTTTGGCAGCAGGTGTGTTCCCAAAACTCTAATATATCGAAAAGTGTATGGGACTGCTGAAGGGCATGTATGCTGAAGAGCACATACTTACAGAGGAATGTATAAATTACCAGGTTTACAAATGTCTAACATTTTATAATATTGATGTTCATATAAACTCTTTTGACTTACCCATTAGAAATATAGTGCATATATGTGAACTGCAAAGAAAAGCTTAGAACCTGTCCAGCAAGACCTTAACTGTGGCTGTAAAGTGTGCTGTGAGCCTTTGCAGACTGTTACACTGAACTTTTTCTTGAGTCAGTACTTTTCAGGACGGTTAACCAGGTGGGAAAAGAACCACTTCTTTATACTGACACACTGATGGTAATACGCGAGTGTCTGTGTGTGAAAGCTGAATAGGGAATGACCCTCAGAGAGTGTAACTTGCACAACATAATGCCATCGCTTGTTTTCTGTGTGTCCTGTTTCCTCAGATTTGTGGGCACACTACATGCTGTTACAGATCTCTGAGGGAGATGTTTTCAACCACTGCAGTGCAAATGCAATGATAAAACTCCTTTCTGGGCAACTAATCCATTTAAATATTAACTGGGAACAAACTGCTCTGTGTGAAACCTTACATGTCCAACCTACCTGTTCTCACTTTCAATACAGGTTTTCAAGTAGGAAGGAAATACTTGTACAGTCGATGGCGAACAGGTAGTGCAAACATTGGTCATGGTAGTTTTAAGTCAATAACCTTGAATTTTTTCCTTTAGAGAAATCCTAAGATTAATATAGCAGTTTAGTCTTAAATGATCTCAGATTCCTTACTTGAAAATAGAGCTAGTTTAAAAGCAGCAGTGTTGTTCTTTTGCAACTCTATAGCTTCCCAGTGTTGCTGCAATACTTTTCTAAATTAAAATTGGGAACTGTCATAATTGTTGATGGTAATAAACTAAACATTATCCGCTCATTTAAAAAAGAAACTAAAATGTGTATAAAATGACAGAAAAGGACTGTTTCAGTGCCTGCTGCTCACGGGGGATTAATTGTCATATGTTCTCTAACAAAAGTTGGAGTACAAGAAATTAGGATGAGAAATAAACCACATTTCTGATGTGCAGTTACATTTTTTTTTTTTATTTATCGGATACTGTTGTTTATATCTGTTTTTATTTAATGTGCTCAAAAGGTTGGGTCCACACATGGAGCAGAAGTACTGTAAACAAAATCAAATAATGGGATTGCTCTCTAATCTTTTGACTGCCCTCATGATTATTTGCAGGGTGAAATTGTGTGTTTATTTCCTTACTGAATGTGGTGTACACCATCCAGCCCTTAGACTGTGTATATTCTCACAAAAGGAATGAAGTTACAGGATTTTTTTTTTGACTTTTTCCCTGAATGCTTTTTTTTTTCTTTCTCAACCTTTTGCTCAGATTAACTTTCTAAAGAGGTGAATTGCACCTCACCTATGATTGCAAAATCCCCCAAAATGAAGTTCCCTTCTTTAAGATGCTAACCTCATCTATGAGCATGTTAAGATTTAGAAAAACATAAAATTGTGAGGCTCTTTTTTTTTCTTTCTTACATGTAGCTATGAATTTTAAAACCTTAACAGCTCATCATTGCAACTTGAAAGGTGATTATCTCTTTGTATGTTCTGATCTTGGTTAGCTCCATCTGCTCACCTAATGCTACTTTAAAAATTCTGATATAGAGGTCCAAAGCATGAAGGATTATGGCTTCTTTTTTCTTTTAACCTCTCCCTGTCATTAAAAAAATACTAGTAAGGAAATGGTTGCATTTCTACACTGCACATAAGTATTGTTATGAGAAACTGGAGCAATTCGAAGACAGCAGCTGTTGCAGCACTTTAGATTGCTTTCAATGGAATGTGCTATTTTTTACTGATATTTTTTTGTGGATGATTTTGCAAGCCAGTTACCAGGAGCTCAATTATATAATCCTGGTTTAATCACAGACTAGTGTAAATTGAAAGAATATTTTACACAGAAAACCAAACTGATCTGGCTTGTTGGCAAAGACTTCTTTTTCACAGGAAAGTCTTTACAGTTTTGGTCAATAAAAATATGTAGTATCACCTAAGATGCTTTTGGGAAGATGCTTGCTGTGCAGGTTGCAAATGGTTGAAATTGTCATCCCTTCTGCAAAAACTTTTATGTAATATTTTTGATTGTGTTCTTTTAACATGTACTGGAAAAATATAAAGCATGAGTTTGGCTGTATTCATGCCTGAAATTAAAAAGGGAGAGAAAAAACTTCAATGTCTTATACAGAAAGAGTAATTCCACATAGAACCATATAGGGATTACCTAAGATTCTGATAAGGAAAATGCAAAACAAGTACCAACTATAAATCAGAGTACAAATATTCATCATCTGCGAGAAGGAGGAAGAACCCAGAAGAAAGATTATTTGTAACATATGCATGTTTTTTGTTATGGGACAGAATCTTTTTCTGGCTTTTATATGCACTTGAAAAGCCATGTTTTGGAACACTTTGAGCTTGGCATTTATGTTTTAAGATGGATAGCTGAGAAATTGCAGTTTTATTTATTGATATGGTAAATCAAAGATAGTTAATATATATTCTGATCTAAATTAATTCGCATTTCTCCTTCAGTAGTTATTCTGCAGAAGTTTTCCTTGTGGAGGAGTAAAAGACAAATGAATGCTGAAGTCACATGCCCTGGGAACTCGTTACCTTTTCTGCAATCTTGTAATCAGAGCTCCATATAAAGAAAACTTCCTTTGTGAATGTACTAATCTAGGAAGTAGGCTATATTAATTATGTAACGGGAGTTGCTTTAGACGCAATTTCTAAATGTTACTTTTTTACATGTGACTCTTTGCTCTTGAAGTGATATTACATTTAGTAATATGCTTAAGAATGCTACATCATCTTTGTCAAGGATAGGCAACATATGTTTTTTTTTCTAGCAGCAGAATTACCTTCATGATATAAAATCTTATTGTTCATTTTTTTCATCCAGCCCTGAGTAGGAGAAATCTTTTACTTCATCTGCTTACTATCCCTCAGTTTTTCAAAGCTAGTTTTACTCTTCCACTTGTATGAAATGTATGGATTGTAGTCAAAGGAGTAGAACACCTGGAGAAATCACTGAATGTTTTAAAGTAAAGAGGAATTCCACGGGAAGGGTAAAAATATGGATTGTGTTTTACTGTTAGATAGGGGTATATTTTAATTAAATCCTTACTAATTTAGTAATAATGTCATCCATCTGCAGCTGCAAATTTATTTTTATTCACCCTCTTGTTAAGTTACAGTTAAGGATACCTAGGTTATTTTACTGTATTAATTTAAATTCAGGGGAGAGACGGTCAGCAGAAGGCAACACCCATCTAATAATTTCTCAAGCATTGCTAACCAAGCTGACTGAGATTTTTGTAAGCAAACCCCTAATTTTTAATTTCAGTGTTTAAGCATGTTCGTTTAACCTGACCTAAGAGCTGAACACTTTATTTTGTAGGCAGCAGTATAGGTATTTTTTTCAGTCATTGAACCAACAAAATTCTTTTTCTAGATTTTTTAGTACCATATCTCTGGCTTTTTATTTTCCTTGCATAAAAGCAGCTAAAGCAAGAGTATGACTGTTCTTGCTAGAGGAGAAGTTTAATATTTAACTATTTTACCTGCAAAATCTGTTATGTTGAGCTGGTAGAGGAACATTGTCCCAGGTTTTATCATGATTTATGTCCTGTAATGTGTACCCATATAGAATAACAAATACTCAAGAGTTACTAGAACTGTTTTTATTAAATAAAATAGCTCCTATAGGAATTTAGTTATGTATCAGAATAGGCATTCAAATGAAAATGAGTACAAAAGTACGGTCTGAGTACGCATTGGCATAGGAATGATGTTCAGTTATTTTAATTCTATATACTCAGTTATAGGAGGTGCGGAGCTTTATTGTAGTAAGTCACATCTGCTTTGAAGCTACTGAACAGACAGCCCACAACCTTAGTCAATGACTAGCCAATTGTACAACCTTCTATTTTTCTCCTAATTATGCTGAGTCTTTGTTTAATTTGAGGTTGCCAGAAACTTTCCTGACATGAATCATAAAAGAAGTATGATCTGGAGAAATAAAATTAACTGTATTATTTAAAGTTCACACCAGCATAATTGAATCCTGACAGCTTTTTTCATTTTCATTGATGATTTTAAAAAAATCTTTTGTAATAGGGATGCTACAGTGAACAAGTTTTTAAACTTTATTGCTTTTTAAAACAAATTATTTAATACATTCAGAATGTTTTACAATCTCATCTTTATAAGTTTTACAGGTATTTTTCTTTTGCTCTTTTTTTTTTTATTTGAAGCATTGTGAATGTCAGAAAATGTCCAAGAAAATATTTATATGTCTGTCAAGCCCCATGTAAATACCCATTTAAATTATTCTGTATCTGCTCTTGTGGTTCCCAGAAATTGTTAGGTCTTATGATTCAGGTTAATCTAACAGTTTTAAAAAAAAAAAAAGTTGATCATTTAAAAGACGTGTCCAGTTTCTGTTGCTCTTTGCCTTCAATAGACAGGTTCTGGCCACTTCTTAGGGGCACTGAAGTGGTTTATGTGTTGATAAAATTCTGCTGGCATGTTTATTCACTAACCTTACACACAAAATACCAGGCTCCCTATCTGATGGACATGTGTAAGCCAAGATCAAAAAAATTTCTTCCTCAAACTGGCCTTGAGTTGGTCTAATTACCAACCTAATTGCCTACCTCTGCCAGATTTTTTTGTAATATCATCTGGCAAGTAACTGGTGATGAATGAGTTCTTCAGCAAAATTTCATTAACTTCATGTTCCACACACATTCTAGCTTACTTCCAAAAGTGAGATCCAAAATTTTAAACCTTGTTATATGTAGCCCATTGTAAACAGTGAAATTATTTATGCACACAGTGGGACCTTTTAAAACTTAAGGTACGATTCAGCTGTTCTTGCATTAAACAGTATGTAATTAGATTGTAATTTTATTTGTTTTGATTATTAGATGGTTATTGTAACACTTGATCAGAATGACTTCACTTGCCTTCAAGGACATGATGTTATGACTCATCCTCATGCTGAACTATTTTTAGTAAATATTTATATTCTTGCATAGTACTGAAAAGAAATGGACCCACTATGTTGATAAAGGAAAGAGTAAGTACCTGATCTGGAGGTGTTGTAAAGTATACATTAAATAGCAGGGCTTTTTGGTCTGTAACTGGCTTCTATGAAATCAAGATTTTTCTAGACTACATTACTGAATGTGGACAAGGATATAAGAGTTGGACACAAGAAATGAAATTCAAAAACACTTCAAATCACTGTCTGCTTTCAGGTACATACTCATTTGCTGTACTTAATGTGGCCACTGCCAGTGTCCTTGAGCATATGGGTGGTTTTGAGGGATACTTTATATATGCAGAAATATGAAAGGTTACTTGTTCTACTTTCTATCTAAGAACAGATTAGAGGGTGAAAAATGTAGTAGTAAAGAGACGGAATTACATGGAACTTGAAGAGTTTTGGGGGTTGTTTTTGTGAATATTGATATAATTCCGGGAATACCAGTTTAACAGGTACATTGTTTTGTTTCCAATAGCTTAGTAGCAGTATATTTCTCTTCACTGCCATTATCCTGAAAGCACAGGCTTTTGGGTGCTTTTTCTTAGTTGTGTGTTGCATTAACTTGTGCTGATATTATTCAGAATACTGAGGCTTTTACTTTATCTTAGTCTGCCATCATGCTGTAAATTAAAGATCGTATTATAACAGGTAATGAAAGAATATTCATCATTTACCCACATTCCATGCTATACGATTTATGAGCTTTTTTCCTGTGTAAGATTTTTGATCTCAGTATTCCCAAATAAGGTAGTAATATTTCAAATTTGGAAGGAAGTCATGCTGTCAAACATACTCGCAGAAATAGTAAAGTTGTCAGCAGCAGCTTCTAAAATACATCCGTGTTAAATATTTTAGGATTCCATCATGTTCTCAATCATTTCCTTAGAAGGGATTGTGATCACAGTGGAGAATGTGTTACTTTTCTTCGAGCAACGTGTCTGTAGTCAACAAGAAATATTTTGAGGCGGATGACCTTCTCAAGTCCTGCCAGAATTCTAGTTAGAAAGTTATTCCATGGCTGTAAGGAAGGAATTAAGAATTCTGGTGCATGTGAATGGAGACTTCTAGAGCAGAAGGTGGTTTACTTGTACTGTGCTTTTCCCAATGAGGCTCTTGTTAGCCTATTGTTTTTGTAGCAATAAGATGAAAAAAAGATACAAATAATTTCTGGGGTCAAGTAAGTTCCATATTTTTCTGCAGACTTCACTATTGTGCAAAGCCTCCAGAGACACCTTTTCTTTAACTGCACCAAGCTGTCAGGAAGGTTTTTCTGATGACACGTGAGCAGATCGATCTGGTTCGTTGTTCTTGGGCATTCAGATGGTGAGAAGAAACAACATTAAAAATGTAATACTTAAATAGTGCAGAAATATGCATGAAATGAATTTTGATGAATTTTGAATTTTATATATTTGTTTTTTGTGTCCTTGATGGGTAATCACCTGTTTTACTGGAAGTATTTGCATTAAAAGAGTCTTTAAAAAAACACGTATCTAGAAGACCTTCATTAAACTACAGTAAAGATGAATAAAATATAACCCACTAACCAAACCTTCTCAGATAATTTAAATAATATGAACTGTTGAACAAAAAAAAAAGGTATATTTTCTTCAGGCCACTTGGCATAAATATTGATGCATCAGTATAAGCAGTTAAAAGTAATTTGGGCTTGTGTTCTTAAACTGCTTTCCAGTCTTTTTAGCAGGAATCTAGGGAATTTTTTAATACAGTTCTTGCTACGTTAAAAAAAGTCAGTAGTGTATAACCTAGCTGCAAGTTATTTTGCAATGCACTAGAAATGTATGATTGTTTCATCATGCATTTGAAGACACTTCTTACGGCAAAATAGTCAAGTCTGGAATAGATTACGCAGCACATGCCACTAGGTTGGATTTTACTAAATATAGTGAATATGAAGAAAAGAACTCTCTGTCTGGGTAAAGGGAACCTCTTGCTTAGTGCTCTACCTTGTGATTAGAAGGTTGAACAAGTTTACGTCCGTAAGTTACAGATATACCTGTAGGAGCAGAAGAGAACCTGAAGGACTTCTGGGGGGGGGAAAGAAAGACAATTTGAAGAGAAAAACTGTTTGGAATCTCACCTTGTCTAATTTTTGCTTTCTGACTGGGCTATATAGATCTTTCCCATCGTGTTCTCTTAAACATCACAGTTAAAAGGCTTCCTAAAAAGACTTATCACCATCCTCCATCAAAAATGAATTATCAATAGTTTTAAATAAAATAATCTACTTCCTGTTCAATTACTGAAACATGTTGGATTAATGTCTGCTGTCCTAAAGAAAAGCATAATCTATGAAAGCAATTTGCTTTCTTCCCTGTAGTACTGCATTTCATTGCTATGCAGTTGGTGCTAATCCAGTTTCGTCCCATTATGCATTAGATCTCATGACTTTGCAAGTTACAGTCTGTGAATTTATGGTAGACTTGCTCAGTTTTTCTGAGCTTGCTTTTGTGTAGGCTGGTTTAGTTGTGACTACTGTTAACTGTGTTAGTTCATTCAATTTTGGTTATTTTATCAGATTATTTTTTTTCTTGCTACTCTAGCTAGACATATTTGTGTTCTCTTTAACATCAATAGTGTCACCCTTCATTTTAGCATGCAACTCTGTCAGTTCTGTAATTAATTCTGTGGTTTTTGAGGGGTTATTGTGTATTGTCATTAAGTTTCAGAGTAATCTCATTTACAGTACCTAAGGGCATTTCATCAAGATATGTCAATGCCTACATATAACAGGACTGAAAGAGTTCTGGATAGGCCACAAAATTATGTTTTTTTCTATCCAGATTCTAAACCTCTCGGATGCCGTTGCCCTATATGTCTTAAGGCTGGAAGCTGAAGCTCTACAAACTGAGACATAAGGTGAAAGTTTTGAATGAGTGGTATAAGTAATGCTACAACAGTGTGACAGTGGTTATAGTAAATTCCCCACATACATCTGACCTTTCTAAAAATCCAGGTGGGATGCTTTTTATTGACTGGCATGCTGCTCAAGGGGAGCAGAAGAAAATTTTATGTTTTGGAATTGTATGTACGGGGACCTGTCAGAGCTTTTGCCCCAGCTCTCTAGTGAATGACCCAAGGCTTGTGTGTTTGCTTTTAACACTTGACCACAGTTGCATGTGGCTTCCTTCTGACAAGTTTACCCAATGTCTCAGCCAAGAAAGTGTGGAGAGGGTCAGAGTTATGTTTTGAGGATGAAATGGAGTTACTAAATTTATTAAAGGACACTTCTTTATTCATAGATTAATTTCGTTCCTCTAGGTTGATTGAAGGGCACTGCTTTTTGGCCTGAAGGAAGGGAGAAGCTTTTATTCACTGAGCTGAATCACTCTCTTCTTTCTGTAGCTACAAAGTACAGTCTGATTAAAAAAAAACCAAAAACATTTCCCTGGGCTTCTGTGGCAGTCATTGTTTCAGTCTGGCTAGAGGCAAAACCAATCTAGGCTTTTGTCATACAGGAGGTAACGTAATGATGAGTTCTGCTTGGTTTTGTAGCTCTATTGCTGTTATTGGTAACTTTTGTGGCTCATTTTCAAATTTTTGGAAAATGAAATAGGGTATCAAACTAGTTTTGCTTTCATTTTAACTTCTTACGCAGAAGATACATAAAGGATCCAGCTCTTGATGTTTCTTCAATAATTTCCCTGCTACATGTTGTATCTTCAGTTATGGCTTCCTCTCTAATTTTGTTACATGGACTCTTATCTTCTGAAAACTGCTTCCACCCCCCACCTCCCGAGAAAGGAACACCTAAAATTTTAGCTTGAGGATCCATTTTCAGTTTCACAGTTTGTTTGAGCATTGCATTCATCCTCCAGTGCATGTTTCTGCTGCTCCCATTGTGCTAGTGTAACTCTGTGTACAGCTGTGTTGAGACAGATCAATGAATGAATTTGTGCTAAAATGGCCTCTCTCCACAATTTCCAATAAACTTTTAAAATTAACTGGATCGTATGCCCAGTAGTTGTTCTCACACAGTTGAAATGGTGTTGCTTTTGTGGGAAAGAGTGACTAGATGAGAAGGAGGAAACATGCTTGGTTTAATCCAGTACCACTGCTAGAGAAAAAAGGCTTGTCAGTGTCCTTCCCTGCGTTTCTTATGCTGTAGCAGACTGGCCCTGAAACCAAAGATACTTCATTGGACATAGAATAATGTAAAATAAGGAACAGTGGAAAACCTACCCTTTAAGTGAAAGTCCAGTAAAAACCAGTTCTGTTTAGTGTCTGAAAGTATGAAACCAGAAATATGGTGTAGCATTCAAAACTTGTGTAAATTAATTTAGTTGTTCTAAGTTTGCGAAATATTTTTTCAGTAGATAAACTTTTCATTGATGCTTCATGCAGTACAGGTATTGTCTCTTTGGCCTGATAGGTAATTTTCTGGTTTAGGGATCATATGACCTACTACAGTTGTCAAAAACTTATATAAGCTCCATGTTACATGCAGTGAATAATTTGAGACAAATGCTCATGGGCCATGTCTGATGTGAATCAAAATTTTAACTTCTGGGTGAGCTGATATAAATATACTGTGAATTTATAACCTCAGCCTCCAGAGTTGTCTCAGTTTTGAATTCTCTGAGCAGAATTTTAAGGGAAGAACACATTCTAGTAAACCACCAGGACTTGTGGGCTCAGACCTTCTAGCTGTGGGTTTCTGAAGTTTGAATGAATAAATGTGAAATGGTTGCAAAAATATTCACCAACACTATAGTAAAAATATTATTTTTTGAGATGTAATATTTTAAAGAATATTTCTGAATCTTGTTTTCTTTTAAGTCTTGTAGGCTAATGAGTTTCCATGTGGAACAGATATTGCTGTTGGCAGTTTGATTAGAAGTACGTTACCATGGTTGCTTCTGTCACTGGAAGAAGCGCAAATATTATGTCCAGTTGTCAAGTGACTCAAAGTACTGCAACAGATGTAAACTAGCTGCAGAGAATATGGTATTTAGGCAGTTGTAATGTTTTACTGGAAGATAGTTACGAAAATTTTGAGGGGACAAGGATGCCAGTTTAACTGTTTGGGTGTTTTGGGGGGCTTGTGTGATTTTTAAAATCAATGTAATGACATCCATTCTCCAGAATCATTTTGGTATATGTTGTACAGTTCAGAGATGGAAAGTCTTAAACTACATTTTTAAATGTTGACATGGTTTCATGATAGATACTTTTTTTTTCTTTTTCTGGTAAATTAAGGTAAGGTAGCATGCAAACATAGTGACAAAGTCAAATTTGTTATGTAGATGTGTGATGCCATATTAAAAAAAAAAATCTCTTGCAGATTAACTTTAAATGCTAAAAGAAATGAATTTCTTTCATAACTGATGAATAGAATATTTGTTTCCTTACATGTTTCATGTAAGGCTGGTACAGAATTCATTACAATAGTATCTAACCATCTGAATTCTTTATGGAAAGTGAGTTTATTGCTTGGAGCAAACTGCATGTCCTTATCTACAAAAAGATACTATCCAGACAGTGTTCATGAAAGTTGTCAGATGCTTCATCATGAGCCTCAAGTACTACAGTTACTGTTATCTATTTAGAACTTGGTCTGGCTGGGGAAATGATTGAAGACAGATACTAGGATGGACTCTGAAGAACTTGACCTAAATGCTGTTAAATTGATACATTGACATTTTTCAAGTAGGTACATAAGGGTTGCGAGGTTACTGCCATGTAATCTGTAACTCAGGGGACATTTCTCTCAGAATGCCAAAAGGATTTGCCTCTTTCCTTGAATTCTTCTGTTTTCATGCTTGGTGTTTGAAGAGAAAGTAGAAAAGCAGTTAAGATTTACAAAGTGATTTCCTTCTGTAAGTGTATGTATGATCCTTATTTTACATTAGAGGTGATATTTACGATTGAGTCTTTTCTGTACTTTTTTTGTTGTGACAAACTGAATCTTTGCACAGCAAAATACAGTCTCTGAATTTTGGTGTATATTGTAACATTTAATTTTAGTTATAATTCCTAATTAGATGATAAATTCATCCACAGTCTAAACTAGTCTAAGACTAAAGTTAGAGCATGTTAGCTTTGTCGCTGTTTCTGCCAAACAGATTGTCCAGCTATTTGTTATGTGAACGTACACGTGAGCATAATAGTTGATCGTACTGTAGGCTACAGAAGAATATTCAAAGAATCCAATTTCAACCACTATGCACCTATATTGAGTTCAGACAAATAATTAGAATGTGAAAGGATTTATATTGTATTCTAACCTGCCCTTCAGCTGTGTTTGGAAGTTTTCTTCCTCTACTAATCTTTTCTTACATGAAACCTCTGTATTTGTGTTTATCCTAAAATGAACTTGCAGAGTATTTTCAGACTTTTTGCCCTAATCTCATTTTCCTGATGAAAAACAAAACTTTATACAAATCTTTATGAAAAGTGTATCAGTGATGTAGTTTTAATATTAACAGTGTATGGAAGCTGCCATCTCGTGAGAGTTGGGAAAAAAAGCTTGTATTTTTTACTATTAGCTTTTAAAGAGCAAAGACATACAATGTAGTAGGAAGCAAATATTAAGGAAATGCTTATTTAAAAATAAATTGTATCTGCATTATATCGGTATGGCAAGGAAAAATACTCTGGGTTAGGACTGAGGCTGGAATAATTTAGATATTAATAAATAAAAGCTCTGAATCTGCATTTTGAGTTTCTCAGCTCTGCTTGCTTCCTCTGCTTCTTTATGTAACAGCATACCAAACAAATGCAAAAGTTTCTAATGGCTATGTATTTTATTTTTATGACCAGGTCGTACTGACCTACCTACTTCTCAGAAATGCTGCTCCTGCAAGGAGTCACTACCAGTTTCAACATCTCGAGTGTTATGCTTTCCATTTGCTGCTCTAACAATAGTTTGTCTATGACATATATACAGACTATATTACAATATAAGGACTATAGTGTGTATATTTATCTCAGGTAACATTAAAATATTAAAGAAAATGAAATGCATGTAGAATTTGTCCATAGCAGTCTTTTAGCTGGCCTGACTCCGGCAGGGCGGCGTTCAGCTGGATTCCTGATCCAGTGCTTGGTGTGCTTGCAGTGCTTGGTTTCATCACTGTCATATATGCTAGTGCTAGATAGAACTTGTGGATTTTTGCAGGATTCTTAGATACTGGAGTACACACCCTAGACAGCCAGAATGATGTATTTTTCTCTAGCATAGAGCAAACATACCCACTAGTGTGAAAAATGTGGGAGAATGCAATTAATATAGGCAAATAGGGTTTACTTTTTCTTTCCTTTGTGTAAACATGTTCTACACTGATATTTTTTTTTTTTGTGGAATTTGGTGAAACATGGAAGTAAAGAAGCTTGTTAGCAGTTTCTGTCTTCAGTTTTATTTTCGTATCAAATCAATTTCATTGTCCCATCCCTGTAGTAATATTTTTGCGGTCTGACTTGCAGTGTCTCAGGTCCTCCCGGGAAGTAGTGTTCTATATGACCAGCAGTGGGGGGGTTGGTCTGGAAAATATCCTGGATCATCCAGCAACTGAACTAATTTATCTTGGCACTTTCTTGAGACCTTTTATGCTCTTCCAGAGGGGCAAATGAAGGAAGTCTCAATACATAATTCTTTAGAAAATAGAATATGACCTGTAATTTAATCTTATTTAATAATAATCTTATTTAATAATACATCTGCACTGCCCTTTCTTACGCAGTGAATCACAATCTGAGGCATAAAACATGGTTTAGTATTCCAGAACTGGTTATTAGAGGGGATAATAGCTGGAATAATTGATAGTCTAACTTTCAAGTTATCTTTGTTCAGTTTGGCAAAGTAGTATCAGAATGGTGCTGTCTGTAGTATTTTTTGTTTTCTTTTGGGAGAGCAAGTTAATGTGAAAGCATGCACTCATTCAAGGGAGAGACAAAAGAAGAAATGACAGCATTCGAAATTATCTGTCAGTATATTCTATGGAATACAAAATAACCAGCTACATAACATAGTCCCTAAAAATCATACTTCTGAAAGAGTGTAAATAAAAGTGAAAAAAAAGAATCCTTTCAATATGAGCTATTTTTTAAAGAAATGTGGGATTTTTCAATAATCTCAGGGGCTGATTGCCTGGCTAACTTGCCTCAGAAGCTAAACAAGTTTATAGCCTGGAGACCTAATCCAGCCATATTTTGGAACAATAGTAAAATGGCTTTGCATTTTCCAACATGTTTCATCCAAGAAACATTACTACAATGAAGTATCACTGGATACTTTCCAAAGTCTGGATTCAGTCCTGCTCCTTTTCACTTAAAAGAGGATGTTGTTTAACTCTAGACATGATAAATACACAGCAGTGCAGACATCATCAAGGTTTATGTAACACGGGAAAAGACAACTTTACACAAACCAGAAAAATCCTTTTCTCCTAAATTCCACATACATTTTAAGGATCCCCAGAGAAAGGACTCCCCATGTGTGAAATGCTATGAAGCTATGTATATGTTCATGTAGAAAGAACAAATGGTTGAGGTGCCCCTGAAATGGAAGCCTACGGTGCTTCAAAATCTTGTGTAAGAAATTTTGGTGAAATGTGATTGGAAAACTTAGTGTTGATTCTTTGGTGGAGTTCTAGTGGTGACAATTTTGACCCTAAGGTAAAGACTTGAATGTAGAGAGTTTAGAGAGATTCAGTGAAACAGAGATGTATAAGAAATGCATATTTTTAAATTACATAACAGATTTATGTGCATACTTTGTCACACTGTGGAAATTGCTTTCTGACAGAGGGTAAATTACTCATCCTCTTTTGGATCGATTCAGATAAGTAGGTGCAGAGGAAGGATAATAGGATGACTGTGTAAAGGAAACTTATTTCGCAAGAGGGAACTATAACAGCATGACACTTTTCATCTAGGAAAATTGAAGAATGACAGAGAATCTCATTGGTGGAACATGAGGGGTAGAGAAAAGCTGCTTAAACTAAAGGGTAGTGTTGGCACAAGAACAATTGGGTATCAACTAACTGCGAGTAAAGTTGCATCAGATATTATAAGAGCTTTCTAAACACCGTTGGGGTGAGATATGAGAACAGACTTCCAGTAGGAGTGAACAGGACATTCATTTTTTCAGGATTGGACCCTCCAACTTCATATATTATCTAAATGCTGTCAACTCTACTGGAAGAGAGTGCAGCAGAGAAATAAATAAAATATGGAAAAGATGTAAATCTGAATTTACTGACATAATAATACAATACCTCCTGATCTACCCCAAACCTAAGAAAGTGCTGGACTGTATTTTTTTCTGAGGAAATTAATGTACAAAAACAAGCTTTAGAATTATCTGCAGAAACATAAAATATTCAGAGTTTATTCAGAACAGTTACTTGTTGCTGCTGGTCCTTCTCAAAAAAACCCCATTTGAAATTAGCAGTTGAGGGGTTATTGAAGCACATGGAGGATCCTCAGGAAGTAACTCACCTGATTTAAATAATTATAGTCTCTTAGGATTTTGTAGTGGTGGGTTCTATTACCTAAATGTATTTTAGCTTTCTGGTTTATTTTTATAGTACAAGAAAGTATTTGAAAAGCAAAAGTCACTTCCTGAGTTAGAGAAGGCCTGTAGGTATTTAATGATATAATGTAATAGATAAAATGTAATGATGAGGGATTAATGGCAATGATGATTTACTCAAATACAGTTTCAGTATGTTTTTTGAGCTTCTTTTGTGAGTGATAATAGATTGGAAATAGATGAATGATAACCTGCAAAATTAGGAACAATTGAGGTACTTGGGCAGAAATGCCAAAATGTTTCTTGCAGAGAAAGAAATAGATGGAATTATGCAGATAAGACTAAGATTGGGAGCTATATTAAATGTAAGTCATGGTGGTTGGTGGTTTGTTTGTTGTTTTTGGTTTGTTGTTGTTTTTTTGTTGTTGTTGTTGGTCGTGTGTTTGATACAACAGGGAACCATCAAGAGTATCACAGATGCTGATACAGGGTAAATACTATGTAATAGTGTGGAAATACTAAAATGTGAAGTGCATTCATGTTTTAAAGTAAAACCTAGGTTTATTTCTGAAAAGTGATGTTGTTAAAAACATATGAGTACATAAGCTATTCATAAACAGAGGAATAAGTATATTATGGCCTTTTTATTTCAGTAAAATGATTTTTTGATGTTTTTTTTCTCTTGAAAAGTAAGATTAAGTCTTTCAGCACACCTTTGCTGCAGGATTCATAGGATTGTTTTATTTAGCTCTACAGCAAATACTACTGTAGGAAATTACACGATTACTGGATACCTCACCAAAACTAAATCACGTTGTCAGACAACAGAAAAATAGTCCTTTAAAAAAAATAATTTTAGTTTCTATCTAAAGAGTTGTGTTCTGTGATAGATAGACTGGAGTCCTTCAGTGCTGATTCTTCTAAATTTCATATACTCATCCATTTATCTGATTTCAGTGGCATTACTGCTGATTTATTCTAGAAGAGAATTAAGCAACGGATTTTCTTGTGCGGCTATGTTTAATTTTAAAAACTTGTAACATTAAGGCTAATCTGCCTTTCAAAAAAACCCTACAAATTATTGTCATCTATTGTAAAATTGAAGCTTTGTGTTCCTGTTTTTGTTCTCTTCAATGGTTTAATATGCAATTCTGAGAGTCATCAGTGAACCTTTGTATCATAAGTGCTATCATTTGTTGCTGTGAAGGAATGAAAATTGGTACTTTGCATTCTTATCAGTACCTGTTAGAAAAACCACTAAGCTTTATATCTAAGCTAAGATGTCACTTGTTAATTGTGGCTCAGGTACTTCATTTTTCAAGGAGAAAAGCCCAATTCTTGGTCAAACCAACAAAAATAAAACTAAGAAATTAAGGTTATTCTATGGTCAACTAGTATATGCTACTCTTTCCAGTGTGTTTTTGCATACAGCTTTTTCGTCTTTGGAATCTTTAATCTTTTAACTATATTTCCAGGATAAACTAAGCATGCAGGTTAAAAGCTTGTTTTCTGTAAACTGTGTTAATTATACATGGAGATCATGAGCCTTCAGTGCTTTGAAAAGGTTTTGTTAAGTGTGTACCTCTTAGTCTTATATGCTGTAAAAAAAACAAATGATGAGTTTATATTTAAAAAGGAAATGTTGTCATAGCTTGACTACCAGGCTTGACGTAGGTGATCACACTGAGAATAGAGATTCATTCCCTGGCTTGGTCAGTACAGATTTTAATGTTCCAAAATAAATACATTGTTTGCTGTGTGACCTTATGATTTCTAAATAATTATATATTTAAGTACTAGTAAAAAATAAATGCATGCAGTCCAGTTGGTCATTATGTTGTATGTCCCATTCTTAATTTTTGCTTTAGAATGTGGCCTATATGTATATCTTATTTAAGGACTTTTTCTTGTTTTACAATGGCCATGATTTTAGGTCACGATTTTTAGTAATATGTGGGAATCTTGGAGATTGGTGTAATTGTAATTATTGCTACTTAATTTTCTGTGAGATGACTTTAATAATAAAGTTCAAGACAGAGTTTGTTGCTGTTATTTTTGCCTATTTTTCTTTCTAAAACTAAATAAACAAAACCAAACAACAAAAACCTTCTACCATAAAGAAGCTCAGATGCTTAAAAAGGATGTGAACTAAGCCATGTAATAAGGCTGAATTTCCCTGAAGGAGGAGGAAGGTGTCAGTTACGATTAATGTGAACAACATTTTTGGCCCTCGAGATGTGACCTCTCGTTACAGTAAATGTGACAGCTTGAATTACTTTCAATTACAGTGAACTACATTCAGCTACATTAGTTCTGACACACCTCACTAGGAGACTGCTGCTTTGATAGCTTTAACCAAAGGAAAAAAAGGCAAAGCTTTTGAATGCAAATGTGTATGTCACTTGAGCAAAACCATTGAATTCTGACTCAGACATATTACTGCCTCAGGTTTTACACACTTCTATTACATCATTTGTTATTTCTACTCGCACTTTCAGGTTTATGACTTGATCACTGGAGAATATAAAAAACACCGTTTTAATATGCCATGTATAATGAATGTAGGTGCTGTTGTTTTTTAATTAAAAAAATTAGATAAATTATCAGATTTTTTTCATACACTAAATTGCACCTTTACTTGGAGCTGTAAGTGGGATTTACTAGCTATCAGAATGTCCTGTTTGGCTGGGTGTAACTCCCTTAAATGTTCATTAACTATCAATTAATTATTACGAATTAAATATATCTCCACACAGGATATGATCACTTGACAGAAACAGTTGTTATAATGTCACTACTTTTTCCTTCAAGGTTCAATTATCATGCTTCAGTTTCTACCTCTAAGCTTTCATAGAAAATAAGAGGCCCAGGGCAGAAGTCAACCTTTCACTTTGCTACAGTGGAGATGCCATCTATTTCATGCTGTGCTAAATGTTCCATCGAAACATGAGTAAAACAATGCCTTTGGCAAATCATAACTTTAGAAATAGCACTAAGCAGAAGAAATAGTTTTAATTAAAGAATTTTGTTTCTCTTGGAGGAATTGATTTGCACAGTATTTGGCATTTTTTTTCTGCTAAGATGAAAACCATCTTTGCAAGTTCAAGGGATTGGTGTTGTGGAATTGCCCTAGAAAACTTGCAGTGTAAAATTGCCAGTTAGTGAAAGAAAAAAAATAGTGCTTGCTTATTCCTAAGTGATTCTGAATTAAGACTATGTATGGTAAATTCATTTTAGCTGTCTTCTCATGTAAAGAACTAGTTTTCAAACTTTAGTTTTGCCAATATTTTCACTGGCCATTCAATGTTCTAGTAGTGGGTTGTGAAAATCACAGGGTACCACAGGGTGTCAGGGGTTGGAAGGGACCTTGGAGATCTTTGAATCCAACCCCCCTGCCAGATCAGGATCATATAATCTAGCACGGGTCACAAATGACGAAAACATAAAAATATTTGTAAATGTTTCTGTAGCTCTTTTAAAGACCAATATACAGTGTAAACTTACTTCCACATGTCAGCAGCTTCCATGCCGTTGAGGTATAAAGCTTTGTATTGTAGCTGTTATACTTATTAACACCTAAAATCATAAAATTTTAGAGTTTTCTTCAAATCACTGAAACAATTGGAGACTAACAACATTTCAATTCAGCTATTTGGGTGCACTTTTAGGCAATCAGATCCACTAAAAGTGATGAAAATTCTTTTTATCTTTGTGCAACAGAGAAGATTTATCTGACTAATCTCAATATCTCCATTGTTGCAAGGAGTAATTTTGTTACCAGAAAGAGAACATAAATATTTTAGAATTGGTCAAATCAAAAAGGGATTGTGTGTCCCAATCCTTATAGCCCACCTGCGTGGACAAAGTGGGATGGGTTAACAGATAAGAGTTTGGTAACAATGAGCATCCTCTTGCTTCTGGCAGTGATGTGTGATATTAAGTCACCAACTTTTTTTTTTATGTATTTTTAACAAATGATGACACTTTATGCCATCAAACTGAAGAAAAGCCTCGTGACTAACTTCACTGGATTTCTTTCCTGCTTTTTGTGCATTTAAGTCCTCAGTTAGAATCATAGAATAGTAGGGGTTGGAAGGGACCTTGGAGATTGAATCCAACTCCCCACTGCCAGAGCAGGATCTGGAATTTACCACAAGATAATATTTCATACTAACTTTTATTAGTGGAAAAGCTTTATTTTTTGACAATGGCGGACTAAATTTATTAAAGAGACACTTCAACCATTTGATTCAGAACAGCCGTGGAAGAAAAGCACCAGGAAGTAGTTGTACCACAAACTGAGACAATCAAGGGTAAAGATGTGCTTCAACTTTTTCATGGGTATTGCGGACAATTCTCCTGTCATTTTGGATAAATGCATTTTTTTCCTCCTCCCCATTGCTGTTCTGAACAGTGTTATACAAGGAGTAGTCTATCTTGCCCTCTCCTCTAGCTGAAAATTTATTTTAACATTATTGCTGTTGACATTTTTGTAGTTTATGACTTCTAATACTCTGGCAGGTTGTCCACTCAAAAACATTGCAGTGTTCCTGGACTTACTTTATTGTTGTTTTTTTGTTTGTTTGTATAGTGCAGTACTGCATGTTACCTAACAAATGTAAACTAATTTGCATTGGAGTAGTTAAATTCTTTCTAGATGGAAAAAAAAAATACAAAGAGATGATAGAGCAGGTAGTATGTCATTAGTAGAAAGGTATTAGGTTTGTCAGTGGAGCATGTTTTTTACCTGTCATACCACCTTCTCAGTATAGAAGTGTCATATCTACATCATGTATAACATTTGGTACCTTCTGTATGAAATCCTACTGATGGTCTGATGTTAGGAACTATTTAGTTCTTAGTTTCTTGTTTAATACTTATTACTCTGATCAAATTTCTTAACATTGTTACCCAAATTCATACCTACTAGTACTTTTTAAATCTCTTGTTGATTTTTCTATGATACTTCAATTCTGTAGCCAGTCCTCCTTCAGAAGACCCAATCCTAGTCATAGAAGATGGCTTCTACAAAAGCAGAGTATTTGAAGAAAATGTTTTTTTCCTGATCTTGCCATCTTGTGGGACGTAATGTTATAGTAGACCCCAGGTGTGGAATATAGCTCTCTACTTGACAGCGGGTCTAGGGATCTGCCATTTAAAACTTGAGAATGATAAGAAAAATTCCAATAAAGTAATAGACCTAACCATGACCTTCATATTCTGAGACTTTAAAGTCAGACTAGGACATCTGTTAGGTACAGAGTGGGTTGAGAGTAGCCCTGAACAGAAGGATTTGGGGGTGTTGATTGATGAGAAGCTCAACATGAGCTGGCCTTGCGCTCATGGAGCCCAGATGGCCAACCCTATCCTAGGATGCATCAAGGAGAGTGTGGCCATCAGATCAAGAGAGGAGATTCTCCCCCTTTACTCTGTGCTCATGAGACCTCAACTTGAATACTGCATGCAGTTCTGGTGTCCCTACCGTAAGAGGGACTGAGATCTGTTGGAACGAGTCAAAGGAGGGCCACAAAGATGGTCCAGGGTAGGCTGAGGGGGCTGGAATTGCTCAGCCTGGAGAGGAGACTCGAGAGGGACCTTATAAGTGCCTACCAGTACCTCAAGGGAACCTACGGTAATGCTGCAGAGGGACATTTCACAAGAGTGCCCAGTGATAGCCCAAGGGGAAATTGTTTCAAACTGAAGGGAGAATAGGTTTAGACTGGATCTCAGGAGGAAGTTTTTAAGTGCAAGGGTGGTGAGACTCTGGAGTAGATTGCCCAGAGAATTTGTGGATGCCTCCTTCTTGGATGTGTTCAAGGCCAGGTTGGATGAGGCCTTGAGAAACACAGGCCAATTGAGAGGTGTCCCTGGCTATGGCAGGGAGGTTGGATTAGATGATCTCTGAGGCCCCTTGCAACCTAAAGCCATTCTAAGATTCTATAATCTTTCGTGTATTTTTGAGCTTTTGAAAGTCTCATTTCTGGATTTCTTTAACCTTCTCCACCATAGTAAAGAAAAACAAAACCCACAACAAACCTACCAACAGAAAACTCCCCAAAAAACTCTCAAGCAAAAAAAAAAACCACTCTAATACAACCAATAAACCAAAAAGCCAACCAAACGCATAAATCCAAAACCCACTCAATTATTTAGCCCTACATAACAAAAATCACTATCCTGCTAACACTATTTAGAAAAACAGATTGTCCCATTGGGTAGGTTTTGAACAAATTGCTCCATTTTTATAACTGACAAAGAGCTATGGTGTTCATATATCTGATAGATTAATAAGTACTGTACTGGAGCTATTCTACTAGTTTTGTTCAGGTATTTTGTAAGGAAATTGGAACTTAGATTTGCAATTGGATACACAAATCTAGGGCAAATGAATGTCCTTCTGTTTCCCAGATGACTCTTATCAGTGTAGAACATAACTACTAAGCCAATTTTTTTACAATAAGTCCTTGGCATTCCTGAAAGGGAGCCTTTTGGTCTTCCCACTTCCTTTTCATTTCGGATGCTGTGGTGCTTCAGAGTGACTGAAGCAGGCTTGTGTGATGTCTCCTGGAAATAGCTGAGCTGTTAGGATAGACTTTTTCTTTGGCAAGCTCACCTACACAGTGACTGTTCCCTGCTATGAGAGCCACTTTTTTAACATTTGAAAACTTCATTAGAGAATGAAATAACCCAGTGGAAAAGTATGAAGCAGTGGGCAAAGGAAAAAGAGAATAGGCGTAAATCCAGGCTGTTGCAGTATTACCTGAATAGATTGATTACATTTTGATGACAGTTTAAAAAAAAAATAAATCTATGTAGTATCAGTTTATATTTCTGAAGTACAGTTAGCAAAGCAGCAGCACGTGCGCTCACAGCAGACATGGGGAAAGCTGACATATGAGTGTTTTTACTGCAGATTTTTTTTTTTGCTTATATGATTCATACTAAAAGCTGAAAAGCATTACAGTTGGATTTAACTGGTGAGGTTTTGGTCTGGAATTTTTCTGATTCAAGGAAAAGTAATTTATTTAGAATTTTTGAGATTTTGCTTTTACCTACCTTGCCTTAGTTTTTTAGTTTCTCTTTGAATTCTGTATCTAAGAAACACTTGTTGAACACAAAGTCAGCTTGTTACTGGTCTTACAGTATTTGAAAGTTTTCCAAGTTCCAACATGTCTAAAAGAGAAATTCAGTAGAGGATTTACTGTTATCAGTGCTCCTGTCTGTTTTCTATTCATGGGTTTTTGCATGGTCAGAGGTAAATTTATAGGGATTAGAAAATTTTCTTGGTTTATAAATTCTCAGAATTTGAAGATGTTCACTTCTAAAGTATCTGACACCTAGTTACATTCTCAGCCCCTGGTTTCTAGCTGAAACCTTCTCTCATAAATAAAACCGCTAGCAACTAATAAAATATTTTTACCTTTAATGCTGTTTTATCACTAGATGCGGGTTTAATTAATCACTTGACACTGACTCTAGTCAACTAGGTAAGGTAAAATTATGTGACAATGTGAGAGTATACATAAATATTGTCTCTTCTACTGTCCTTATTTTGCTGGCCTTATTTTCCCAAATGTCTTAAATTACAGGGTGGCAGAAAGACACCCAAGTAATTTGGATTCCATTCCAGTTATGTTCTGTATTGCTTACTTAGCCTGGTTTCTGTTGTGCAATTTAGATTCTTTGGTCTACTGTGCTCAGTCTTCAATAGGAATTCTATAGATTTAGGATTGGAATTTGTGTGTCACTGCTGTTATTGCTACAACTTGTCTTTCACATCTTGCAAGTATATGGTCATTGCAAAGTGGTTGGTTCATTGCAACTTGATAATTTTTCAGTAAATGGTAAATTTATGGCTTTTTGTTACTAGTTAATAAGCAAATTTCCAAAATCGTGCAATTTACCTCATTCAGTATAAACCAAAAAGATTGTCTGTGCCTCTCTGAGGGTAAGGGAGTGTGAACGTACTGTTTAATAATGTACATACAGAATGACAATAGGAAAAAGATAAAGAAGTTAGAGTTTTCCTATTTAATGTTCTGAATAGAAAATATGTCTGGTACCGTATGTACTAAATAAAGCTTTTTCCATGAATAAAACCATCATGGATCCACACAGATGCCTGTAATAAAATGAAAATTGTCATTTGGATGCAACATCTTGTCTGTATAACTGCTTATTTACAGAGCTGACCTGTTTAACTATAATGCCATTATTGTGTTATTTACAAGGTAAAGTGTAAAATACATGATTAAAAAAATAAGCAGCAATCACATTCAAAGATGAAATACAGGTCTACAGTGAATTTAAAGGAAGTGAATACAGAAAATAATAGAAAAAAAAAATAAATCTGCATTAAACATGATCTGTTTCTTCATCTATCTCTGTCTATCAGAATCTGTCAGATGAAAGTAGAGTCATTACTGCTACCTAAAACTCTTTAGGCTGAGATGCTGTAACAGTAATGTAAGTTATTCAAATGATGCTTCAGACTACATCAATAAAACAGGGACTTTAAGAAACAGTTGCACATAATTTTAATTACACTTAATTACATTTCAGCATATAGCCTGCACATTTATTTAGTTGAAGTGTCCTATTGCGCTTTCTTTTCTTGCAAGCATAAATGCCTGCTTGAGCTCTAGAGGGTGGAACTGTTATCAATTGAGGTCATACCAAATAATTGTGACTTCACAGTTCAAATGAGATTAAAAGATTTTGTGTCCTCTTTGGAAGCAGTAAAAATTTGGAGTGAGATTTGCTTGGCAGTGGTACTAGGAATGTGAAATCTTTTCAGTTTTATAAAAAACAGTTTAAGAATGTTTATGATATGTAGCACCTACTTAGTTCTATTCCTAAATATGGAGTTTGTAATTGCTATTGGCTTTTAAGTATCAACCTTTCTATCAGATGTACCAGTGTTAACTGACAAAGCATCTGGATCTGCTGTAGTATGATGGTGTCATATGAAGAGTCTCAGAAGATTGGAAATATTTTGGGGCGTAATGCCAAATTCCTGCCCATAGTTGCCCTGGATTTTACATGTAAGCCAATGTGTTCATTTCAAATGAACACATTAGCATATTATTTTCATGGGAATACAAGTATATGAAATGAAAAATTATTATATTTTGAAATTCAAAACTCAGTTACTGTTCTGTTTTATAAATGCTGTGTTTTCCCAGTGGCAGAACTTGAAAGAATGGCCATTTGTCAAAAAGATAAATGGCATTGTATGTTGTGAAAGCATCAGTCACCCATCTTACTTAATAGCACATGATTGATCAGTAGTCCTCAAATCACAAATGTCAAAATATCTGGTTTTGTGTATGTCTAAACTGCAGAAAGTTGATGAGTTTGTCTACTTAGCTGAAATTGAATCACTTTATCTGCTAAGCAGTTTTTACTCTGATACGTGTATGTTACTCTGGATGCAAAAATGTTTTTCCCCGGTTAAAAAATTATTCTGATCTCTAATGCCCAGGGAGTAGAATTTAATATTAGAAGACTTAATTACATGGCATAATAGATTATGGTTTTGCAAATTAATGACTTTTTATTTTGAAACTATTATCTTGTGAGACATCTTAAGTTAAATGCAGAGTTTTGGTGCATCACAATATGTAACAGTAGCTTTGCATATTTCTTTGAGATTTTGAAAATACGAAGATAATAAATGATGACTAATGTACACCATCTGGAGGGGGGGGGGAGGGGCAAATTTAATTGGTGTCTCCTTCTACCCAATAAAGAGTTACGGAGAAGATAAATCCAGATCTTCAGCAAAGGTGCACTGCAAAAGGACATGAGATAAGAGCTGTGAGTTGCAGCAGGGACATTTGAAGTAGATATAAAGGGGAAAATGCACAGTGAAGTGGTTAAGCACTGGAAAAGGGTTCCAGAGAAATGAGGCAATCTCCATCCCTGAAGACATTCAAAACTCACCTGGACAAATCTCTGAGCTGTTAATCCTACTGTCAGGTGCACTTGGATCAAATGCTTTCCAGAGGTCTCTTGTAACCAAAATTATGCTGTGCGTCTATTTCTCTAAAATTATGGTTCTTGGTTTTTTTTCCTAGGACTTGTTTCTGCTGCTTATAGGATGGCTACAGACTTGAAAATTCCCTTGGCTGCACTGAAGCAGTGGGACTCTAAGCCAGTACTGGAAGGATAAAAATTCTTAGCCATAAGTGACTGTTAAGCACCCTTATGTGATTTTTAATGTATAAAATGAAATCACTATGTTTTTTGCACTCTTAAAAAGCATATGGTCTGAAGACAGGCCCTATTTCATACCTCTGATCTGAAGATGGTATATAGAAAGTGTCTGGTTTCCCATTAATCAGGGGCAATTCAAATAAACCTCCATACCCTGCATGGTGTCCTTTCCTTTCAATACGAGTTTTCCACAGCAGAGAGGCAGAGTATCCAAATGCAGATACCTTCCTCACACTGTCTGTTAGTTTCCAGCTCAGTGCTGAAAACCCAGGCATTATCTGGAAAACATCTGTAGCCAGCATAGAGAATGAGGAGCTTGGAGATGCGTCTTTCTTAAATTATTTTTCTATGCCATTTGACTTTCCTAAAAGCTGATGGCTTTGTGTCTGGCTCTCCTCACTTCTACACTATTTAAATCAGAAGCATGAGCTTGGCTACATTTATCTGTTTGTTTTCTTCTCAGAGTTGGATTTCAAGAACCAGAAAAAAATCTGTTAAATATCTGGATTAAATATCTGCATCTACGGTGTAGATAGATAGTCTAGGGTATAGATGGACCATGTGCCCTTGGAGGGTATACAGGAGCAAGGATGTATGTCCCCAAATCCATCAAAACCAGGAAGAGATTTGCAACAGTTTCCAATGACAAATGTCAGCCAGACACGACTAAGTTTATGCCACAAGTCATTGTCTGACACTTTTCTTCAAGAAGTCCAATTGTAGCACATTCTTAGAGCTGAGCATGTGCTCAGCCATCATCCTGAGTCTTGGTCAAAGCCTGTTACCAATCTACCATGGGTCCATAGGAAAGCTGCCAGGAATTTCTGCAGAATCAGGATCAGGCCCTTATGTGGCAGCTCACCCCTAAGTAGATGTAGAGACCAAGTTACTAGCTTGTCTCTGAAGGTTAATCAGGATTATGTCCTGTTTGGAGAACTAGCTTTAGATATTACTTCCTTGCATAGTTTCTCTGATGTGTTTTTCCCTGCATGCATGTGTAAAACATTCTTGCCTTTTATTGTTTATCAAAATGAGTTTATTAGACATTGCTTATGCAGCGTTTTTGTGATCTTGTTGGTGAAAGATGCTATATAAACGGGGTTGGATTGGACTGGATTCAGTAAGTCTAAGAGCTTGCCAGCAGTTTATTGCTCTTTGACTCCAGTGACTGAGTACCATCACAGCGGCCAGTGAGCGAGTGCAGCTCCTTGAAGCACTGCTCTGGCTCTGCCTTCCATCCTGCAATGGAATTTATTACTCTCTATCTCACATGGATATTTGGTAGGAAATTTGAGCTACAAAATGAAGCGTGACATAAGTTTAAAAAAATCCAAGAGACAGGACAGATGTGCTGTGATTAGTCCTGTACTCTGGCTCACCTTGGGTTAGACAAATAATTGAATGTGTGCCGTCAACAAGACATACTATTTACTGGCTTGGAAGGAAATTTGGCTTTCAGTCCTCTAACTGGAAGTCAGAGGTGGTGGAAAAAAAGACTTGTGCTCACTTTTTGTACTTTAATTCTCAGAGCAGTGAGTTATTTTTAAATACGGTCTCAGTCTTGGATCATTTCAATTGAGATGTAGAAGGCTACTTGTTCTTAGAAATGACAATATATTTATGAGGATGCATTATACTTTGCCAGATCATTAGACTATGTAGTAAAGCCAAATAGTGCTATGTCTATATAAAAATTTTTTCCTTCCCCTCAAATTTGACACCTGTCAAACATTAATTTTATTCTTCAAAATCCATGCCAGCTTCACCTGCAAATCTAACCAAAATTATTTTCTTGGTACAATGCCAGAAAATAAAAGAAATTTGTAAGAGAAGAGACCAAGACAAATCTGACAGCGTGTATATAAAGCTGAGTTTAAGCAGATGAGACTGGTCAGAAGTCTTTCATTTAATCATTCTGCTATTTTTTGACATGCTGTCTCATGATAATCCACATGAGCATTCCCTTGCATTAAGAATTAAAAATACCAAAGTACAATGAAATGAAAATCCAAGAAAGGAAGAAGGGGGAGACAATAGTGTTCAGCACTGAAGGAATCACATATGTGATTTTGAGGATAATGTTCACATGCATGTAAAATATCCAATGAATGGCTTTTCCAGTGGCAGGAGGGGTAATTAGCTTTTTGAAACTGTGTAATACTGTCCTTCTGGCAGTTTCCTTCTTTGCTTCGACAATATTCACAGGCAAATTTTTTTCTTGGTCATTTTTGGACATCACTGTGCTAAGTGAGATACAAGCACCGATAGTTAGTTACCAGTGCTGCCAGTTAGTCTGTGCTACAGTAAAAAAAAATGTTGATTCTTCTCTGTTTAGTTGCCATGTTTTCAGGACCAAGGCTCTGGTTGGGCTAGGGACAGACAAGTGGCAGTGTCAGTTCTGGACCTGTTATGGCTTCCCCAAATATGTGCAGCCCTAGTCTGCATGGTTCATATGGAAATCCCAATATGATCTTTCTCTTTCTTTCCATATTGGAAGGAAGGATCAAAGAAAACATTTCTAGAAGTCTATATTCTGCCCAGAAGAGACCCAAAATGCCAAATTCTAGTTGCCACTTTTTTCTGCAGTAGCAGAACGTCATGAGCTATTTTTCCCTTGTGGGGGTGCTTGTAGGTTTTTCATAACAATCCCTTTCTCTGCATCCCAAAAGTCCTAAAATAGTTCAGAAGTGATGATCTCCTGGGACTGCAAATCTGCTGACACAGGGGAATGTGTTGGGGAAGTGGTCTCTAGAGATTTTGTTTGAACATCTCCACTGAACACCTCATCTCATCTGATTTACTTAAACAAAACCACAAACCCCAGCATGGTGAGATGTCCTGCTCTGTATCAGTAGAGAACAGAGTCCCAGGGACTGCTACAGAAATGACAGACATTTCTGGTGGCTAAATTCCCCAGACCTGTGAAGTCTTGCTTTTTATGTGTTATCCAGTTTTGTGCAGGTCAGTGCCTATAATAACTCCAAGCCCCACCAATACCCACATAGGGTGAAGGATTTCTTTCATCCCTTGAAGTCTTATTTTCTCTCTTTTATAGAGAAATGACCTTCATGCATTCACAAATACTGTGCTCTGCATGGGCCACAAACCACTGCATGAGTTTGAAAGGTCCCTTCTGAGAAGAAGGAACCACAGTTTATACTCCAGTGCCATAAAACTCTGTTTGACCATAAAAAGATGACATGAAACAGTACTTCAAGTAGAGGAGGAGTCAGTTAACAATACATTACTGTAAGAGGCAGCCAAGGAGTGTGTGTGAGAGCTTTCAAGAGCATCAGCCAGAGCGTCCTTGGGTAAGTGCTGGCATGGTTCCCTGGAGTCAACAGAGGTATGTGGCTTTTGCCGTGGGGAGTATTTGGTTGCTGCCTTGTGTTCATAGAAGAGGAGCCCAGGAATTGTGAATCTTATCAAAACTTTCCCATTAACAATAACTGGAATGGCATTTAATCTCTTGTATCTGTCTTAATAGCCAGAGCAGAGCAAAATATAAGATAGGGCTTTTTTTGTTGTCATTTGTTTGGTTGGTTGGTTTTGGTTTCATGTGGGATTTTTTCCCTAAGAAAAAGAGAACTGTTATATGTGGGTAAATTTGACTTAAGTGGCTGACAAGAAACATGGCTTAGGCAACACATTAATCACTGAAAATCTGTATTTTAGGAAAATCGTCTAATAGGTTGCAGTGATTTGCCGTCATAAGTCTGAGTTTCAGCTTTCTGGTGAAGCTTTATCTCTGTGGTTGTTAAGGTTGTCACAGTTTAGGGTCAGGGCGGCCCCTTAGACCTATAACAGATACCTTCTGTTAACCCCCCTGCCTCCCCAAAGGGGAAGAGAAAGGGAATAAATGAGAGAGACTTGGTAATTAGAAAAGGAAATCAGAACAGCTTTAATGAGAATAATAATAATAATAATAATAATAAATAGAATATGTACAAATATATACAAACCCAGTATCAAACCAAACCCCCCTGATGGCAGTTACTTCACTGTCACCACTGATGCTG
>JANHFX010012741.1:15965-43642 GCA_027560015.1 Chloroceryle amazona | reverse complement strand
GACGCGGCTGCTCTGGGCGCTGGTGGCGAGGGGAGCAAGGCGGCGCTGGCGCTGCTCCGTGGTGCTGCTGCCGCAGCTGCTGGGCGACTAATCCTGGTCCTCGGTGGCTTCTGACAGCTCTGCGGGCTCCCTCTGTGCGGGTGCCTGCTCCGCGCCGGCGTGAGGGGAGAGGCGACGGAGACCTACAGGGTTCCGCTGCTGGGGTTTACTTTTATGGGGTTTACTTTTCTGTGGGCTTATTTGTTTGTTTGGGTTTTTAGTTGTTGTTTTGGGTTCGGTTTGTTGTGGGGTTTGTTTTTTTTTTCCCCTCTTTTCGCGCTGGTTTCTCTTGCAGATGTTGCTGCAGGTGGGGGCAAAGGGAACAGTGTGATTGCCTGGGATCTTGGGGCATCTCTCTCTTCACCTTTCAGCTCCCGCTCCAGCGCTGCTGTTGCTAAAGACTTTTGTAACTATCGACTCAAGTACAATTTCGATGGAAAATGAAGGTAAAGGTCTCATCAGAGTCACTGACTTCATTGGAGCTAAGAGGATTTTTGCATGCAAATTGGTGACAACTCCTACTGGTGCGTGTGTATGTTTTACCGTTCCAGGGGTTTGCAGGGTTGCTGTCGTGTGTTAATCTCGTGGTAGGAATTTTGATCTCCATTTTGTAGTTTTTAAGACTTGTGGGACCATCGCTTTTATTTATTTGTACTGCTGCTTGTTGAACTAATTGCCAGACAGATTTTATTCACCTGGCAGATATTCGAAACACTTATTGTGCCATTTAGTGCTCTATGCTTTTGGAATGGAAATATTCATGTAGGGGCCTTGGGGCAGTAGTTGCTTGGCATTTGCTTAGATTGTACGATTTTGCTAAATTCTATCTTTCAGAGTGAAATTGAGAAGCACTGGTTATATTTTGTGCTGAAATATTTTTTGTACATATTTTGTGTTCTTAAAAATGACTTAACTTTGTTCTCTTGGTACTGAAGTTTTGAGTTCTACCACTTGAAAGATATGGTATGAAGTTGTAAAATATGGACTGAAAGAAGTTGATGGTGGTCCTTCTTATCTAGCTTGGAGATGACTTAATCTGGGGAATAATTTCAGTTTTTGCATGTTGGCTTTCAGTTTCTTCTCTGAGAACCTTGAAAGTCCTTTTCAATTGGCAATAGTGACTGTGAGCTTCATTGATTACTCCCTCCCCCTCCCTTTTTATTTGTCCCTGTGTGTTGAAAATATCCAAAATGTACTATTTTTATTGTTAAATATCTGAAAAATGAACCGTTGATTCCCCTCACCCCCCTTATGGCATCAGTATACTTTGAAGATATGGGATGAATATTTTTCTAGGTGGCTATTGGGTTTTCTTTGTTATAGGTTGTTACATAAGACATGGGAGCTCCTTTTCCTCCCACTCCATTCTGAAAAGAGAGGTGCTTTTTTAAGAGTTTGACTTGAATAAAGAAGAGGATTGAGTTTGTGAGGTGGGCTAACAGTATTATTTTCTACGGCCAGGTATTCTGTTTTGAAATACAGTCATCTTCCACTACAGGAAAGCTGTGGTATTTGTCAAGTCCAGCCTGTGATGAAAACCGTGTATGTTGTTATAATCTGGCATTTCAGAGTTCTTCATCTAACTTCAAAATAATGTTAGAATTCTCTTAATTCTGTTGACTGTGCCTCCCAGCTGAATGCTTGTAAGAAAGAGCACAGGACTAGTTAGCTAGAAGGAATACTAGAGTGTGGAGGAGGATTTCCAGAATTTCATCTCTGAGAAGCTGGAGAGCTGATGGAAGTGGTGTTGGTGCCTTCACATTTCAATCACTGTGGTGCAAGTGAAAGGTTTTTGAATGGGCAGCGCTGGGGGTGGGGAGCAAAGCCACTCACTGTAACACCACTGAGTAGAAATACACTTAGGGGAAAAAAAAAAGTAGCTGTCTGATGGTCATGTGCCAAAGCCAAAATGTCAGGAAGACTTAATGCCTTTTAGTTCTATCCCCAAATAAGTAGCGTGTTGTAGATGTAGTTTATAATCGAGTTGCATATGATGGTCTGCTCCATTCTAATTCTTCTGAATGCCGGTAACACAAAGATTGCCTTTCATGAGTTTTGTATGGAACAAATAAAATGTTTAAAAATTATTAATATTTGTATGATGGAAGCAGCATAAAAAAGAGCTTTATTTAGGGGAAAAATAGTTTTAAATACAATCAGATGCATATTTCAAAGCAGAAATAAATGCTATGGTTTATTAAGGGCTTTCAAAATGCAGTATGCTCTAGGGAGCAGGATGAAAACTAAATTTCAGGATGAATAAAAAGACTGGAGTTAGTTCTCTTAACATCTGAATTACTTCCTCTCCCTTCTTTCCTCTCCCCTCCTGCCCCATCTCATCATTGTGTCTCCAGACAGGTACATAGACTTAAAGCTGTCTACTCTCCATTTTGATGTTCCTTGTATTGCTGAGATCTTTCTCTCTCCATTTGATGTTTTGAGACAGGTAGATGCTAACAGGTTTCATATTGGAACTGGACAGCACTCTTGAGAGGACTCTTAATGTATGTTCTCCAGGAGACAGTTGAGGAATCTTTGTGATCTTGTAGAACAAAATTTGTGGTTAAAACATCTTTAAACTTTTCTTTTGGTTTTGTTTTGCAAACTTGTGTTTGAAACGTCTTTTTTAGTTTGGATATTAAGCAAGAGATGGTGGATTTTTTTTTTCCCCTGTATTTGAATGAATGTTAAAGATCAGGATGTGCTAAGGTGGTTTGGAAAGGTGACGTTTTCCTGTGTTAATTCAGTATTTATAAGCAGTATTGTGTGTTTACTCTAAGCTAGTTAATGTTTAGTCCCGAGACTTCGAAGTCCTTCCTGTCTCTTGTGTTGGGATGATTAAACTTCTGCAAAAATTGACCTGTCTCATGGTAATAGGGGAGAGGGAGAATTTCCCATCGTAGGAAGACTTCTGCTTAGCTCAATATAACTATGACTTAGAGGAAGGATGTCTGTGTTTCTGCTTGGAGAAATAGACTTTTGTGACTTCTTTCCGTAAGCAAAGGTTTTGTTTTTTTTTTTAAACTGTAGCAATCAAGAGAACTTGCATAGACAAAACAACTCTGAGTGCAAACTAGGCCTTGTCATTTTTGGATCTCTCCATGATGCCTTTGGGCTGTTTTAAGTAATTTTCTATAATTGTAGTCTGAAATGTTTCTTTCTTTTATCACCATTCTTTAGACTGCGACAGTTTCTTTGTTCTGCTGAGGAACATCTTGTAGAAGACTGCCCTGTAGTAGAAAAACAAAGAATACAGTTTAGGTTACATCAACTCGGAGGCTCTCTGCTCTGAGGTCAGACTGTGATTACAAACAGAAGTCGTTAAACAGCAGAACTGTTTTGTTACCGAGGCCTTCTGTAGCATTTGCTTTCAGATCATTAAGTGCCCAACAGAAGAGGTCAGACTAACATTTTCCCACCTGTAAACCGAAAAGATTTTCCCAAAATCATGTAGAAGTTTTGTACAAAAACTCTGACCAGACTTACTGTAAGTAATAAAAACACCATGTGGTGATTTCAAAATCCTGCTTAATTGTTTTGAGTCCTACTTAATTGCAGCTAATCCTCAAAGATGACTGTTAACTTCAGCCTGTGGTCTGTCAGTAGTAATTTCAGGATAATTTTGATAAGTGGATGAATAGAGAGATATAAGTCAGTAACCTTTTTTTTTCCTTTGAAAAAGGTGCTTTAGTTCTTCACCTAATCCTGGGATGACAAATGAATCATTTCTGCTTGTCATGTATGTGAAGTGCTGATGAGTTTCATGGATGCTTTTCTGAAATGGTGAAAAAGGGCTTAGCTGCCAGACGAACTGGTTGAAGATCTGTGAATAGATTTTGCTTTTGGGGGGTAGTGAGTTAGTATCCTGGGCTGGCTCATCATGGATTAGGCAGCTGGGGTGGAGTGTGTGTGCGTGCAGTTGGCAGCAGAGGGGCAGGGGATGTGCAAACTTGAAAACAATTTAAATTGTTCCAGAGTGGCATCACCAGTTGTTCATGAAAGTAATATGCAAAGTAACCTGAATGAAGTTTGTGATGGAAACTGTTAGAAATTCTGAAATGGGCTTGGTGTTATCACAGCAGTTCAGATCCCTTTTGATGAGTAGGTGGCTTCATAATAAACTAATAGGTGAAACAAAAATGTTGTTATTCATTGATTACTGTTACCAGCTGCAGCTTGCAGAAAATTAGAACCCAGTTCTTTATACCTAGCTGGTGAAAAAATCACATCTCTTCTATTTAACACAGAGGCTAAGGTGAGAACAGATTTTTTTTTTTTTTTTAAAGTGGAGAGTCTTCACTAAAGACTAAAGACTTCTAATAGATAACCTTCCAGTCTTTTATCAGTGCTTTGATAACTTAACTGCTAAGTTAACATAGCACTTGTCTTGCATTAGGAGCATAGATTTTCTTTTTAATTTGTCAGTGTGGTCTTCTAACGTGTTTGGTTGATGGAGCATTAGGTAGTTTGTCTTTCCTTTTCCCTCTTTTTCCCCATGCAGATAAATTGTATCAGTTAATCTATAGTAATCTAGAAGTGGTTTAACATGGAGTCTGCTTGAGTTCAGGTCTCACAGAGCATATGCTTAGTTATTTTGCTAGCTTTGTAACTCCTTTACGTGGAGAGTCTGTGTCATAAGTGAGTCAGGGAAAACAGTGGTGTAAGGAAAATGCAGACAATTCTCAGGGTAGGTAATTTAACCAGAGAAACTTTTTTTTTTTTTTTTTTTGGTGGAGTGGCAAGTAAGTTATGATCTTGGGATCTCTGTTACAGGACTGGAGGAAATGGCCTTGGCTGCTGCTGAAAGAAGCCCCTACTCTCAATGCGTTCTTGCGGGGTGTGTAGTGGTGACTGTCACAGTGGTTGAGCTTGGCTGGCTTGGCAAGAGGTAGGCCCAGCCCTCCTGTCCCCCCTGTTGCCTTGCCCAGCTCTCTGCTGAATTAGTGGGTTGCATCGGCTCATGAAGCAGCTGGTGAGGGACAAAGGAGCAAGGTTTCCTACTTTCACGTAAGCAGACCATTAGCTTGACTCGATTCTGTAATCATAGCTTTGGTTCAAGACAAATTCGCCTGTAGACCACAGGGGAATTTTGCAAGAGTGGAGCAAGTTAATAAGCAGGGTTTACTTGTGACACCTGCTTTTGAGTTGGTGGAATAGTTCAGGTGACACCTAAGTGACACTGGGTGATAAAATCGGCATTTGCGCTGTGGTTAGTAGAAGCAAGAAGGAATTATAAAGTTAAATGCAGAGGAGAGAAGGAAAATAAAAAGCAATAATCAAGGTATAAATCTGGGACAAGCATTTGTATCTGTGAGGCATATAATCAACGATTGGGTCTTGGAGCTTCATTTGTTATTTTAAACAAATAGAAATACTTGCTCAGTGTTTATCAGTGTTGTTGCTTAACACGATTATATGGCAACTGAAGTCTGCACGTGTCATGGATGCATTAGTAGTTTATCAGAGGGTGCTAAAATTCTTTATTAGTATTTGCTGTTCAGGTACAGTCCTTCATTTCAAGAAGCCTGACACTTCAGAGTGTTGTGAGATAGAGGCAGACTGTTGGAAAGGAGCCATCTGATCTTATTTCTAAGCTTAAATGCTCTGCAAGAAAGCTAGCAATTCTCTGGCAAGATAAATGACTGATGCTTAGACACAAGTCTTTTGGCCTTCAACTTCTAAATGGCTTTGAGTGAATCAGGATTTAAGCAGAGGCGTAAGCCATTTGGAGTCCAGTGAGAGGTGGTCATGGGTGCTCTCTTCCTTGGGTGAAGCTGAGTTTCTGACCTGACCTAGCGCTGTTATGCGTAAACTGTGCAAGGCAGTAGTGTTGGTTTGATCATTTCAGTGTGAGCCTAGGATTCTGTATCTTCCTGTTCTTTTGATTAATAAATAATGACAAATATATGAAAAGTTCCATCAGACTTTCACAGTGTTCGAGGAGTGTTTCTGGACAGGAAGAATCAGAGCTGAATATTTTGGCCAAGCGACTATGGGTTGGTTTGATGTGATTGTTGATTCATTCTTGGTAGCTCTGATGCCACCTCAAGGTTTTCAGCAACTAGGCTTTAAATTAATCATAGTACATCCTCCAGAGTATACAGAAATGCTCTGAATGATAAACCTTTTGTAGTGATTGAGTACCAAGTTTGGCATTTTTGAGTTTCACCTGTGTGCTGCATAAATGAGCTAAAGGAAGATAAGGTGGTGCTGGGGTTTAGCCTGAATTTTTAGTCTGAATTACTCCTACAGTCTACAGCACAGGGCTCGCAAGATAACCACATGGAATACACTCCGATTACAGAAAATTGCCCAGCTTTGCTGTTGTGCTGGTAGCCTCAGCTGAACTAGATGTCCTACTTTCCTTTCTCTTTTTTAAATTAAAGATGACGTGGTGAAACATCCTGAAAGAGTAAGATGTACTTCAGGTTGTGGAGATGTGTTTCTCAGAGCAGTGGTTTTTCAGAAGATATTTTTAATACTTGAAAATAGTTATTGAGTTTTACAGACTTCTGTAGAGTTAGTAAGTTGGGTGTTAAATGGAGCATCTTAGTTTTTATTATACTGCCCGAAGCAGATGGGATTTGGGATAGGTTTCTTTCTTAAATATTTTATAATTTTTAAGATTGGACAAACCCTGAGATTTAAGCTGGTCGGTGCAGTATTGAGATTTTATTTCTTAGTTGGTCAGAAATGCACAAGTATTGCGTACCAAGTACAGTCCTGTGCTCTGGCTGGCAGTTGGCCACAGTGAAGGTCCTCAGCACTGCTGAAATAGTACTCAAGTACAAGGCAGGTTTTTTTCAGGCTTACAGGGCAGCTTAGCAGGTTGTTCTTACAATTTCAGTATTTCTGTTTCTTTGGTTAGTGGGTGCTGTCTGTGACAGGTTGACTATTGCCCTTTTTCTTTAAAGTCTTATTAAATAACTCACAATAGCAAGGGGCTGAAAGTATGTGACCTCTCACGGTAGAAATTACTCTGCAAGGAGAACTCATTAATGCAAATTAGATTTTCTCTTTCCTCCTGGCTTTTTTGGAGACAGAACTTTCCTGTGTGCACTTCCTTTGATGTTGGGACTCCTGGTAAAATGGTTCCAGTAAAATACTGTTGAATAGGAATAAATTTCTTTGAATATTAGAATACAGGGCTGCTGCAGCTGTTTCCCCAGAAGTGAAAAATCATAATACTTTTCCAAAGGAGTCCATTCAAATGAAGATAGTAGGAACTTCAAAGCCTTCAAAAAGTATTTCTTACCCTGAGTGAACAGTGCCTGGAAAAAAACAAGCAGCTTGGTAGTCTGCAAACTTCAGCCTTTTGGAGGTGGGAAGGGACAGCTCTTTGCAGTGGCAAGTAAGGTACTCTTTTTGTAAACTGGTTGTGGATGTTTGTGCTGAATGAGTGTTGGTGCTTGTTGCTCTAAGAAAGCAGCATTATTTACCAGGTATTTGTCCATGTAATGCTCTCTGACCAGGTACTTCTAGATAATCCACTTATGGAGGGTGTCGTGTTTAATATCAAATGGATGTATTTGAAGATATTTGATGCTATGTGGTATTTCTGATTTAGCAGAGTGACACATTTCTACCATTTTTAGTATATATTTTAAGTTAAACTTAGCAAAACATAGAAATTGCAGTACATAGTTCCATCGCATTACCAGCCTCATTTCCAGTACTGGTCTATCATGAAGCCAGGCATCCCTGGGCAGCAGAAGGGAGCATGTAGACAGCTAGCTTAAGGCTTGTTGTCTCTCTGAAATTGTGTCGGTTGTTCAGCACACACATGGGGCATCCGCCTGTGCTGGTCTGACTGACCCAGATGTTCGCATTCTTTTGGTGAAACTGGGGAGAAACCTCTACACCACCAGTGGGCCTGCTCAGCTGACAGAGCTCTTCGTGCAAAGCAAAGGCCACCCTCCAGTCCCCAAGGTTGAGGTCAAGTGAAGCCTCTTTACAGCAGCCGTGATTAGTCACACCTTGTGTCATTCCAGAGCTTCATAGGCATCTCTTCCGAGTGTGCTGTTAGGGGGATTTATTGCTCAGTCACACTATTTGAGTATTTTTCATACCTAAATTTACAGAGTTTTAAGGCTCGTTAGAGAAGTTGCTAGTTGAGAACAGAGGAAGTAATGGATCTTTGTGGTTTAATCACACATGGGATACCCACAACTATACCAGTGCAGGCTGTGTAGATAAAGCCTTCCTGAATATAACTTGATTTTATACACATCATTAAAACAGATAAGTTAGTTTAAAAGCCAAGAGTAAAGCACTAGAAAAGTTAATTTACTTAAGGGAAGTTCGTCTGCATTTCTTGTTTGTGATCTTGATTGCACTGACTTACTTATTTTATTAAATCTGCTTCTGGGTGTGCAGTTGGTCTAGGACATACCGTACTGAGGTGCGGTTCTGTCACCTGCCACCCCCCTGCCCAGGAGATCCAACCCCCATTGCTCTGCCTCCCACCTCAGTGTGTAGACCTGCTTTCTGAGAAGCACAGTGGAGTAGCATGTCTTGGTGGTTTGTCTCACTAGGAACTACGTGACATGCGTAGGGTTTCCGAGGGCTTCTCTTGAAAGTGAAAGCATGTGACTTTCACCTTTGTGCCTTGCTCCCATAGGTCCCTGAAGTGAAGTCTTTCTGGCGTCTATTTAGGTAGGCAGCTGGAACAACAAATATTGAGTTGAATTCATCTCAGCTATCATACCAGTGTATGTGGCAAACAGCGTGTGATATAGAAAATGAAGGTTAACATCCCTTTTTCTTAGGGCATAAAATGCTGGAATCTTTTAGCGTATTATCATCTTGAAGTACTTTATGAAGTCTCCTCTCTCAGAGGAGATTTCCACAACATAATAATTCATTTCTTAAAGTGTAAACACACCTGTTCAAATTCTGTGCAGTGTAATGGAAAGCCATTCCTGTGGTACGAATGTTGCATGTTCGGTGTCTTCCCATTAATGGAGGGGTTCGTGTGTGTGTCACAATGCACGAGACAGTAATTGCAGGTGCAGTAAGATAGTGGGAGGGGGGGGAAAAAAAGAGTGTCACTTCTAGCTTCTCATTTAATAAGCAAGGATTTGTAAACTGAAGCTTTGTTAAATATCAGAGCAGTGCTGAGCTGTGTGATGAATGTTGCTGTTGCACTGTCCTGCAGTTCACAGAACTTAAACTTCCTAAAATTACAGGAAAACATCAGTTTTTATAGCATTGATTAGAAGCTTTTGTACTGTGGTGAAGTGTTTTGACTTTGCTTGCATCTGTGCTTGTGGGAGGTTTTCTTAATGTCATTTCTCCTTTCTTCATGTACAAGGAAAGGTAAATAGGCCTTCTTAGATCATCTTCATTCAGGAGTAGCAAGCAGGGGCAAGGAGTGAATTTGTCTGGAATGATTACTTTCTGATCAGGTAGTAACTATAATGAGCTAAAGGATTATGAATATATTTAACTGTTAGGATCTTTGTCATCACTGAACGAATCATTACAGAAATTAGTCTCCTTGGTTGCATGTTGAATGTTTTATTATTGCAGGTGGTGCTGCATGAAAAGAAACCGAATTGTAGAATTATTTATTTATTTATTTTAAGCGCAATGGTTAGCAAGAACTATCTTTTAGTGTCATCACACCATTGCTTTGGTATACGTTGTTAGAAATTAAACTGGTGCCCTCCTCTTCAGACTTTGGTTTTGTTTCTTAGGTTGCACGTCTTCAAAAAATCCCTGATGGTGACAATGAGACAATGATTCCTGTACTGTCTTCAAAAAAAGCCAGTGAATTGCCAGTTGATGAAGTAGCGAGCATTCTGCAAGTAAGCCAGTTTTGCATCTCTTAAGAATGCGTTCATGTTACCCAACAATAAGCTTGATGTTTCATAAGGACAGATCTTGTCATTGAAAGTCTGTGTGTTATCATGCAGTTTGATATTAGCTATTGTCTACTTGTAAAAGCATGTTGTTTTTTAAATTGTTACTTGAAATGCTCTCATCTCAAACATTTTCCAAAAAATGGGGTCTTTGAGAGGGGAATGAGATTCAGCTTTAAAGAGTTGGGATTTCTGTATACTTTGGAGATTGCTTTTTGCTAATAAAGATCCTAGAGTCAGTTTTCATATAAAATTCTGTCCTGTTTTCTTAGCTATTGCTTCTATTCTTCTAAGGAATCATTGAAGTCTGTAATTTTATTTCTTAGTCTCCATTTTTAGTGGAGGAACAGGGAAAGCTACCCGTTGATGATCATTGAATTTGGGTTAGTTTTCATGGTAGATGGTCTTTTTTTCATGTTGTGTATGCTCAGCTGCTTGAGGAGTACACCATAATCAGTGTTGGTCACCAACAACTCAAGACTTTGAAGCTATTGCCGTCATTTGGCTGAGGAGCTGACCTCCTGACATAATTGTCAAGAGTCTGAAGTATGCTGACAGTTTGGCTTGTTGAAAGTTTTCTCCAGAGAGGATCAGAATCACTTTGAGATGTGGAACAGCATCTGCTTCTGTAGTTCTCTGAATTTTTTTGTTGAATCTCTTAAGTACTGCCAAACGGAGTTTTAAAATAGCATTTACTGTCATACAAACATTAGTACCAAGGTAGTCTTTCTGATGTTGGCCAAATCTGTACAATATAGCCAATGTTATTTTGGTGTTGGAATTTCTTTTGAAGTCTGTCTTACCAGTGTAACTGCTGAGTTGGTTGTTCTTTGCATATTTTATTTAGGCTAATCTTCAGAATGGCTTAAAAAACTGTGAAGTTTGTCATAGGCGGGCCTTCCATGGATGGAATGAATTTGATATAAGCGAAGATGAACCACTATGGAAAAAATATATTTCCCAGGTTAAGATTTTTCTCCTTTCTGATTTTTGGTTTTAATACTTGTCAGAAGCTTTATTCCATATTGTTGAGCTTTTGTGTGCATGAGCATATTCTGATCAAAGTGGGGAGATGCTAGTAGAATAGGAAATAGCAACTTCTTGAGTTCTTATCCAATCTAGTTTATACCTATTCATAAAGCTTTTATTTAGGTGCATGCCAGTGTTTTAATTACATGATTTGTTCTTGAGTGTGTGTTTGTGACTAGCCAAAGGGCACCATTCGTAACTAGCCTGGGGACTGGAGAAACAGAATGAAGTTCCCCATAGGCAAAGACTTGAGAATGAATCACACTAAGGTCAGACACAAATGCCTTAGACTGCTGGTAAATATTTAAATGGAACATTAAGTAGGAATAACTTGATAAACAAAGGCCAAAACCTTTGTTTGGGAGGAGGTGAGGCCAGCTGTGATTCTGGTGTTAGGCAGAACTGGCAAAAGTCAGGTGTGAATTTTTTTTCCTACTTTTCATATCTCTCTATATATGTGTGTATATATGTGTACATCTATTAAAGCACGCAGCTTCTCAGAATGATGTGTAAGCATCACTGCTTCCTCCCGCCTACCTGTCCCACATCCTGAGATACAGCAGATTTTCACACAAAAGATTTTTGTAATGTTAAATGTTTTGGTCAGTATTTCCTGCACCTTAACTGCACTGCTGCTCAGACCTAAGTTCCAGAGTAAACCTTGAAGTAATAGATGGTTAATTCTAGAGCAGCTGTTTTACTTGGGAGTGACTAAAAAGTTATTCAGCGCTCTGCTGGTGATAGCAGTGGGAACGTGATCATATGCTGGCTGTCCTCTTAATGCTTTGTTTTCCCGTGCCTAGTGTCAAATTAGTCAGTTGAATCAGAACACTTCTGAAGCATATTATCCAAGTCTATTTTAGGTAGGGTTTATTAAGATACACACTTGCTTTGAATGTTCTGCAATTTAATTGTAGGAATGTTCTCTTTTATAACAGTTCTCAAAAAAATTACCATATTAGCAAGCAGCTGTCATATAGAAGCAAGTTCCTTTATTATTTTAGCCTTAGAAATCTGAAGAAAGCATATGATCTGAAAGGATAACGTGTATCTTGTGAAATAAATCATGAATTGAAAGTTGTGAAATATATTGCTGCCTTGATAGTGACAAGTTGCTGGGAACACTGTCAGCCTGTTACCTCAAAGACATTTTGAATATATTTCAGGCTTCTTTTTGTATGTTTAAATACAGGAAAAACAAATATAGGAGATTTTTATTTTTCTCTTAAAAATGTGAATCAAGGAATGCAAGAAATGTTTTTTTTTTTTTCTTCTTATGTCTTCAATACGGTCTATTCAAAGTCTTTAATATTTAAACTTCTCAAGCATCTGAACTGTGCAGTCAGTTTTTCTTTGCACTGGTAGGTTAGAAGCATTTTAATTATAGAATAATATGTTTCAAAAAAAGATCAGATGTACTTTGAGTGGTAGATAAAATGGTGTCACTGTCAAAAGTATTGCTGACTTACTGTTCTCTTTCATTTCAGTTTAAAAACCCTCTTATTATGCTTCTCCTGGCATCCGCAGTCATCAGTGTTTTAATGCATCAGTTTGATGATGCTGTCAGTATCACTGTGGTAAGGAACGAAAATCGTACCTTCGTTGGAGTACTTGGGAATGTGTGACCACGAGAGAGCCTGTGTGGAATGCAGTCCCTTCGTTCTAATTAATGAATTTGATCTGTGCGCTGTCATTAATTAAACCTGTTTAGTTTGTGACTGGATTTTGTTTTTTTGACTGATAGCAGGAACACATAACAAAACACATCAGTGAATGTGGCTGGATTTTCTATCTTTACTCTTTCATTGGTTGCTATGCCTGTCTTTAGGCATTTGTTCAGTGGAGCACTTTTTGGTGTCTTCTGTGTAATTTTTATCTTAAATTATGCCTTAGTTTCAAATTGAAGCCACTGTAAGCCTTCTGTGGATTTACTTGAAAGATGTCATCTTGAAACATGAAAAAGAAATGTAACCTGAACTCTGGAAGTAGCAGAAGGAAGATAAAAGCAGAAATAATGAATTTTTAATAGAAGTTTACAGTTAAATAGGATGCTAAACTAATGAGCCAAATATAGTACTGCTAAATATTTGTCATTGCAAATGGCAAAATTATAAAACTTTTGACCTTCTCAGGCTGATAGGTGACAAGTGAAAATCGAGATTCCTGTATGATTGGAGCCAAGTTCTTGCCACTTTGTCTTGTCTGACTTCCACACTCTCTGTGTTGTTTTACTTTTGTAATTAACTCAAGGTAACTGGAGGTTTGCTCTTAACCCTTCTAATTATTTACAAAGAGTAGTTCTCTTTTGAAGGTAAACTATGTGGCTTCTTTAAGAAAAAAACATGCAATTTTTGATTTTGAGTGTTAAGTTTGGAATGGTCTGTCATGTTCCTAGGTTGAATTTAGGTAAATTATTCTATTCTGAAAACTATTTAAATATTATGTCTGAAAGCTGAATTCAGCTCAATTTAAGAGTATTGAAGGGAAGGATGATACTTACTTTACACAACATTAATCTTGGTTGCTTCCCATAAGAGATTTCCCATTCTCTCACTTTCAGACCACATGCTTGAAGCCCCACAATGTCTGTGTTGAAGTATTGTGACCAGAATTGTACATAATATGGGGGACTATGAAGGTTTCCCATTGCAACCTTGGTACTTATCTTGCATTATTCCTAGTGGGCAATTTTTTCTAAGCTTTTTTTTTGTTTGATTGTGTGTTTGGGATATTTGGCATCTTGGCTTTTTGGGATACTCAGTGTCTTGTCTCACTCCATAGGAGTCTTTGTCAGTGTTCCTGAGTTTAATTCTCCTCTTGGTCTCTTGGTGGGGATATTTTATGGCTCCAGACCTGTTCTTCAGCTTGCTACCTTATCTCCAGCCTTCAGTTTATTCTTAGACTTTCTGTTATCTGGTTATTTGAATGATACCACCTCTGTGTTATCTGTTTATTTGAATGAAACGGCCTCTGTGATGTCCCGCAGCAGCTACGTGTCATTCCTAACCTTTGTTCTGTGTGAAGAGAACACCATTCACAGAATGTTAGGGGTTGGAAGGGACCTCTGAAGACAGACCAGTTTCTCTGTTTGTGTCATGGATCTCTCTCCCCTGCTGTCTCTTGCTCCATGTTTCTAACCAGTGAGCAAGAGGAAGTTTTTCTTCAAAACTGCTCTCTGGTTATTAATCTTATTTTTAGTAGAATCAGATTGAGTTCTTGGATGTTGCTAGAACAGTTGTAAATAGGTAACAGAATGCTTTTATAACAGACCAAAGGGATATGGAGCGATTTTGAGCATGAGAAAGAAATGTGATTTGGAAACAAACTAATATGCCATGGCTGAGCAAGCACAAATACTTTGATGGCCATTTGGAATTTTTCTAACTCACCAGCTTTTGTTTTCTTGCAGGCAATACTAATTGTTGTTACAGTTGCCTTCGTTCAGGTAAGACAGCTGTTGTTTGAATAAGGTTATTGCTTTTATGTAAACTCTTCTGTCTCTAAGACTGAAGTAGTTGTCTGGATGCATTGTGCCATGAATGGTTAAGAGCTCTGTGCTTTCATCCACGTCTGTTACCTTTTCTAAAGCACATGATTTGTCCTTGCTTTAACTACTTTGGCATTTGTGCCTATGTTGATATTATAGCCAGCCATAAAAGATTACTTGTAAAGAAGTGCTCAGAATAAACAGTGTAGTATACTTAAATATTTAGCTTCATATAAAACAGATTTTGAAAATGTAGCTGGTTTCAATTTTGTAAAGATATAAAAATAAAATATAATTGTCTTTAAGTAATTTTCTAAGTCATAAAGCAGTTGTTTTCATTCTGAAATGCAGAGCTTTACTCAGTGTGTGCCTAAACCAAAATTGCTTTGCGCTTGTGCTTTATGTCTGCGTTTAAATCAGTTCTGTAATCTGTCTATTGAATTAAAGATGAGTTGCATTGCCCGAGTTCTCCAGACCGTGAACTCAGTAATTTTGGTACTAACTTGTTAAACTGTGGAAGTTAGTTGTGCGTCTCATCCTTGAGTTTAGGGGCGTTGCTGCAATAGTACAAAGACCTGAAGGTATTGAAGGAGGATGCAGAGGATGTCTGCTATTCTTTCAGAAGAAATGCATGTAGGCAGACCTGTAACTTTTTTAGTGTTTGGACTGTATTTGTTTTTTAAAATACCTAATACAGAACTTTTGAAGGACACCTCTTATCTGATTGCTTGGAATATTGCTTTAATACAGCTTTATTAATGAGATACGTTTCAGTAGATGTGGATGTACCTTTCTGTTGTTTAACTTTTGCCTGTTTAAAAAGCATTATCTGCTCTATTTTCTTTATTTTTTTAATGTGTCCGCAGGAGTACAGATCAGAAAAATCTCTTGAAGAGCTTAGTAAACTTGTGCCTCCAGAATGCCATTGGTATGTAATTATCATCTCAGTTCTAAATTAAGTCATAGTAACTCATATTTAATTAATACTAAATGTCATATTCACCTGAAATGAATGGGATTCTACTGAATGTATCACCTTTGTCTCAAGCTCTTATGCTGACATAGTACATGCTTTAGTTTTGCTCATTTAAAAAAAAATCTATAAGCCTAAGAAATTCCACTTTGTCGCCCCTCTGAAGTTAATGTTACTGATGTGTAATTTCTAAGAAACAAAATCAGAAGTAATTGCTGGAACAATGACATGGCAATGCGAAGTCAACAGTGAATGCTGTTCTCGGGCAGAATGCCGGAGATGTTGTTCTTACTGCTCTCGGCATTCTCACCTGCAGCGTCCGAGAAGGCCGGGTGGAACACACCCTCGCGAGGGACCTAGTCCCGGGTGATACCGTCTGCCTCTCGGTTGGAGACAGAGTCCCAGCTGATCTACGCTTGTTTGAGGTAGGTACCTAATACTGCTTTAGTATTTGATACCTTTTTCTTTTTGTGTGACCGAGGGGAAGAGAGGGCAGATGCTGAATACTGAAGCACAGTAAGTGTTACTGTTTGGAGTTCACAACTGTTTTGATAGAAATTTTGAAATAATTGCTTTCCAAATGTAACTGTGCATTCTGTAACAGTTTCTCAGCTGTCTGTAACCCTACACCAGAGGAAAATTTGTGCCATCCTTAACTAACTACTCTTGCAGATCACCTCAAAAATAAGAGCATGTCATCTTTTTTTTATCTTGTCTTTATGGGGCATTGTTGCGAGGTGGCAGGTTTAAAAAAAAAATATGTGGAGATCATCACTTCAGAGAAAGAACTGGATCTCTTCTGCATATTCTGATTGATGCTGTCCTAGAAAATTGTAGAAATGGTAATTAAACACTGTTTACATTCTGAACCTTTCATGCATGCGATATCTTTTTAATGGTCTAAATTGGGAAACTTGTAGTAACACTTCCAATTATTTAGAAGAGATTGTCATGCCTTTTACCTGTTTTGTTTTTCAAAGGCTGTGGACCTTTCTATTGATGAATCCAGTCTCACTGGTGAGACAGCTCCTTGCTCTAAATCTACAGCTCCTCAGCCCGCAGCAACCAATGGAGACCTTACTTCGAGGAGCAATATTGCTTTCATGGGAACGTTGGTCAGATGTGGAAAAGCAAAGGTAAAATCATGATGGACAGGGAAGAGGGTTTTCCATGTTTCAACTATTTGGAGGCAGTTCATATTTTTAAAGTTCACCTATCAATTGAGATACATACTTTAATCACTGCGTATACTTTGAGTTTTCTGAAACAACAGAAATAAATTTTTTTCTGGAAATACAGAAGACTTTGCTGTGCTACGCTGCAGAGTTTTTCTCATTGATGCTTTTTCAGACGTTGTTTTAAAAAAAAAATCTAACCTAGGGCCAGGAGAGCTCAAGCTTAATAGGGAGCCAATGATGTGAAACTCTTCCGTCTAGGAGGTACTGTTTGCTTCTAGAACTACATTCACATGTTGGAATATCTGTAACTGAAAATACAGCTTTTGAGTTTTGTTACTGGTAATTACTAAGTACTTCAGCAGAGCCTGGAACAGCAGTTTGTTTCACAGAGGCAAAAATATTCCCTGCTTGTGCCAAGAAATATTTTTATAAATGAAGCTAACAATCATAGTGGCTAAGTGGCATTTACCCCCTATTTGACTCATAGCTGTCAAGAGCAACCTCTAACATTAAAATTAAGATTTGAATTGACTTTTTTTTTTGCTCTTTTTAGGGGATAGTTATTGGAACTGGAGAAAACTCTGAATTTGGGGAAGTTTTCAAAATGATGCAAGCAGAAGAGGTACGACTTAATACTTAGAAGCAAAGACATATATTTTTTAAGTGCATATTTCATTCATTAAAACTCTCAACTTATTCTATAGGAATTTAGTTAAACCTAATTACATGGCTTTTAGTATTGTTCTTTCCTCTAGTGGAACAAATCTTAGCTCTCAAATGTGAAAGTAGTAATTGAATTCAGTGCAATGAAATATCCATAGCTGACCTAAAGATACTAACTGTGAAAATAATAAGCTGAACCTTTTCAGTGGAACAAACCTCATTGCAGTGTGAGGAAGTGTACTTTTTTTTTTCCAAGTGGCACTGCATTTGTGCAAAAGGGGTTTGTGTTACAGATCTGTGTGCTGCATGCACACAATTATGGTTTACTGTGATTAGCAGCATATTTTGGGGCTATGCCTGGGCCTCCTGCTGTTTCATGGTCTCCACCTCAATTCTTTTATAAGCTCCCTTTGACTCCTGTCTATTAAAGTCCCACAATGATTTTGCTTTATTGCAATACCCCAATCCACATGGGAATTAGACTCTTGAGTGCTTTGTATATCTAGGGCCTTCTAGATCCTACACTGGTTGTGTGACCGGTGTAGGATCACAGGGAGACAGTTGGTCTCTGGCTGCCAGGACATCATCAGGCAGAATATAGGCAGCACTTTTGTTTTTTCCAGATATTAACATTTTTGAGATAAATAGAGCAACTAAGGGCATTAAATGCCTCAGCCAGGGGTGTGTCTCAGGCCTCGTGTTGTTAGCTGTGCGGCCTTGCTACGTCTCAAGAGAATCCTGCTGCATCAAAAGGAAGTCCACTTTAATACACTTGTGAGGAAAATGATCATTTCAGCACTGTTTAGTTTGTGTTGTAGCATGTGTAATTAATGAAAAAACCCCCGAAGACAGATCCCTGTGCGAGCATTCTAGATCAATGATATGCTGAAATATCAGATTATTCTAGGGTCATTTTTGTTGTTTATATTGAAAAGTAAGTTTTGAAGGTAAGAGAAGATCAAACTTGATACCAGATTTATCATATAGAGCACACACACACTTCTCATGACTTGTTGAACAAAGACGATTTTACAATGACCCTGTCTCCCTTTTTTTTTCCCCCCATGCATTCCATAGTGTAGTCCACCATATATTACTATTAAAAATCCACGGATTTTGGGTTTGGATTTGTTTGTTGGTTCTGAATTAAAATTTTTACTTAGTGTCCCCTCTTTTCTATGCTTTTTATTTTTTTTTGATAGTAGATTGTCTAAATATTTCTGTAGCTTTCTACTTACCTAAACTGTCTTGAAAAGTCAGTTTTATTCTTGCTATCAAGAACTTCTTGGTCTTGGAGGAAGTGCAGTGGCTTTTAGTAAGCAGGATTTTTTAAAAAATGTTTCTAAAATACCATTTTAGATGTGATCTATTGTATTAGATTTTCTGTAGACATCATAAAGCTCCTGAAAAATATTTCTAATTCTTCATTTCAGTGAAGTGTTTTTGAATCTTTGAATGGTACACAAGAATAGAACAGAGCAGTCTGTTTTCGTATATGGGAACAGAGGGTGTGACTGTATCTTATTCACTGGCAGTGTCTTGAAATTCACCCATCTGAAGTAATGGGTGGTATGGTTCATGCTTTTTAACCCTTGCTTGTTAACTGCTGCATGTTTACCATTCATCAAGGCTCCAAAGACACCTCTGCAGAAGAGCATGGATCTCCTGGGAAAACAGCTTTCCTTGTATTCCTTCGGTATAATAGGTAAGAGAACTTAAGTAAAAAAATGACACATTAAGTGACTGAAACTGACATGTAGGCTTGGGAAGCAGAAAACTTGATTTCTTTAAAAATATTTTGGCTTCTTGTTGTATTGGTAACTTTGACTTCATGCCACTAATAATCTGAAGGTTACTAATGTGCTGTGACTTTATCATAAGGGTATTGACTTGCTTCTTCCTGCACACATACTTTTTGTCCTCTGAGTGCCTCCTTTAACAGTGCAGTGTCTGGTGTTCTGAGTTGGGGGGTGTGTGAGTACCTCACCTTTGGTGAGATTGGGCAACTGGACTGGAAGAAACTTTCTTTACCTTTGCCATACTAATGGAATCATGCTTTGACAGTGAAAGAAATAGTAGATTTTTATAGGTAGCACAGCAGTAAGCTTGATTTTGGCTATTCGAGTTCTTGTCCCCCATGAGGATGCAATACATGTTGGGTTTGTATTTCTCCTGATGACTGTTTTCTTTACAGGAGTTATTATGCTGGTTGGCTGGCTGCAAGGAAAGCATATCCTTGATATGTTCACAATTGGTGTGAGGTAAGATTCTTGGTTTTAAATAGTGTAGATTGTTACTTGTTACAGCAAGTGTCTGAAAGCTAGTGATGTATATTATAATATCCTTCACACAGACTCTGCTTTTAAGTTCACCTCAGTAATTTAAAATAAAAATAAGAGTTTGTGCTGTAAAAAAGCAGATACATACTAATTTTTAATGATCTGGTATGTTCTTGTTAGCCTCTGAAACTGTCCATTTGTATGGTTATATCTGAGTGTCTTGTGGAACATCTGCAAACACACAATTGAGTTGTGCAGTTTGAATTTCCACCGCTGAGTAAATAATGTAATTATATAAGTGGCATCAGACTAAACTAAGTTGCTACAAGCCTTGTGCTATGTAGTTCATTAGCTCATATTCTAGCATATTATGGAAACTTAATCCCAAGGTGTTTTCTGCTGAGAATAGCACTGAACTGAGATGATCTCACTCTGTACTTGTAGAAAAGTTGCTGAGTTGCTAATTACACAGACAGTGCACAAGGCAGAAGCGTGTCTTTTTATATAGACAGGATCAGACTCGGGAGGTTTACCCTTTTGGGGAGGGTGGGAAATAAAAGCACCAGGGACTGCATCTTTGAGCATTGAGTTCATGTAATCTCATTTACCATGTTATCAGGTTATTTGTTTGGGTTTTTTTAAATGGCTTTGTGTCCTTTCTGCACTTAGCTTCCTGCCACATCGTGATCTGGAGGTAACGGCTGTGGATCAGTGGCCACTCGATGTGGTGGCATTTCCTAGTGCTGTTTAGTGCTGACTATGCTTATTCTGGGCTACTCTGCACAGTCCTGATTAGCATTTTGTGTAGGCAAAACAGATGTAAAATTGCTGTCTTCCTCCACCAACTTTCTTCATACTTTTGCATAAGTAATGAGTAGAAATGTGTTAAATTTACTGCATTTGGTTCCTGTCTTCAGTGTGTATCTTAAAATGGATGGTGTACAACTAGAATCCCATGACAACTACTGCTTCTCACTTCTAACCTCAGTGAACCCGCAGCTACACCAACAATGTTCAGAAGAGTAAATGCATCATCAGTGTGTATTCACATGTGATGTTCTAAGACAAGGTTTGTGTATTTACTTTCGTTGCAGTTTGGCTGTAGCTGCAATCCCCGAAGGACTCCCAATTGTGGTTACAGTGACACTCGCTCTTGGTGTGATGAGAATGGTGAAGAAACGGGCTATTGTAAAAAAACTGCCTATTGTGGAAACTTTAGGTACGACTTGACTAACTTAAGGACAGTATTTTGATACAGATGTTAGGAAATCCATACAAATATTGATCAGTAATGGTTAAAATGAAGTGGGTATTCTTATTTTGCTGGCAGTGTGGTTTCTTTAAAACATTTCTAAATTGAATGCATTTGACACAGTTAGAATTCCAGTACATTTTCTGTGGGCCATCTAACTGAAATAAACAGTCTGTCAGTTAATAGCAGACCAAAGTAGTAAATCTCTAAACTGTATGAGTGTTTGGATGTATGGAGTAGTCTTTATACTTGTTTGCTGTAAGATGATTTTGTTAAATAAGACTTGTAAAATCTTTCTGTAAAACTAAATTTTTGGTGTAATTTATGAATGATATTGACAGTTGGAAGCAATCCAAATTTAAATATTAGAAAAAGCTTTGTAATCATAACTCACCTTCAGCATGTTATGCTGCTCATATTAAAAGTTAAAATAATTTAAAGCCATTCAAGTTCAAAAGCATTCAGTAGCTGTTTTCAGTCATGAAACACGTAAAGCACAGGACAAAGAAATAGAAATACTGTTAAATAATTCTGCTGCATTTTAATTGCTTTTTGCATTTGAAGATTGGAAATATTTTTTTCCAGTGCCTCTGGCAGAGTTTCATTAGTGTTGCAAGGCTTTTCTTGTTGCTTTTGCAATTCCTGCTGTCCCCTCCAGAATTATCAAGACACTGCAACACTCTTTCAAAATACTCTTTTCCTGTACTCTTTTCAAGCTTACTAAAATTTGCAGGTTTAGTATTAAGTGACATTTGTGTGACAGAAGTGTTGTGGCTGGCATTAGATGTTGCCCTCTTTGACAAAGCAGGAGGACTGCTGCAAAGCAGGCTCTTGGCTTCCTTCCTCACCAGGAGTTGCAACTGGAATTTCAGTAAGTGAGTCTGAGATGCAGCAGAATGATATGAAAGAGATGGTGAACGGAAGCATTTCTCAGGAGTTTTGGGATTTTAATGAGTTCTTTTTATTATTGGAGAAACTTGTGAAGAACCCTGTACAGCTTTTCATTAACAGTCAAAAGTTGTCTGTTTTATTGCAGCTCATTTACTTCAGAAAGACAGATGTAGTATTTCTAGAAATTTGCTTGTTTTGAATAATTCAATTCTTGTTAGTTACATTGTTCTAAACGGGCATTGTCTTACAAATGTTAATTGGTTATTTCAGGTTGTTGCAACGTAATTTGCTCAGATAAAACTGGAACTCTGACAAAGAATGAAATGACTGTTACTCATATTTTTACTTCAGATGGGCAGCATGCTGAGGTATGCATTGTGACTGTTAGATTTTAATTTTCCTTTTTACTTTGTTGTGTGTAGCAGCTGAAATGTGGTTGAGTATACTGCAGGTAAAGCATCAGCTAAGAAAGTATAAATTTGTTTAGAAATAAAAAGACAAGCATGCCTAGTACTGTAAGGAAGTAATACACACTACATTTATTTATTCTAAGGAATAAAATTTCTGCCCCTTTTTTTTTTTTAAATTGGTCTCTAATAACTCACTTGCCCTTCTTGTTACATGAGAAGCCAAGTAGGACAATCCATTTGGAATGAGTAAATTCAGTCGTCATGAATGGCCTTTTAAAATTTTGCTGTGGTTTATAGTAAAAAGGCAAGATTGGAACTGTTCCTGAACCTGGTGAATGTTACACTGCATACTGCCTTTGACTGTTTGTCTTGCAGGTTACTGGAGTAGGTTATAACAGGTTTGGAGAAGTGATGCTTGATGGTGAAGTTATTCATGGTTATAACAACCCATCCATTAGCAAAATTGTTGAGGTAAGATCTTTGCATGGAGAGGTGAGTGCTAATTGATGACATAGCAGAAGAGTTTTGTATGCATTTACTTTGTTCTGTTTTCTCCTCTTTCTTCACCTTTTAGGCTGGTTGTGTGTGCAATGATGCTTTGATTAGAAACAATACGTTAATGGGGAAGCCAACAGAAGGGGCTTTAATTGCACTTGCTATGAAGGTGCGTATGCTTTTTGGATTCATGGCAGGTGGGAAGCGTGTAGAAATAAGTTGTAGGTTTGGGGGTTTTTCGAACATTTTAATCTCCTGTGGGTCTCCTAGATTTGTCACAGCTGCTTATCTCCTGTGTTCCTTGTCTGTTGGGCATTCTGAAAGATGAGGAAAAAATATGTAGACCTGAAGTAAAATCTTTATTTTCATCTGTTTGTGTTTAGTGCTGTCTTTTTATCTGTCACAAGCTAATTTACCTGTTGGGTATTGATTGTGCTGTTGCTTTCCCAGTTCTCATCAGAAGCAGTAAGAAGTTGATAACTGATACATTGGTGACTGCCCTTTTAAGTGCAGGGCACAGGTAGTTCAAATTGTGGACACTGATTAAAAGCTAGGAGTTTTTATAATGCTGGGACACACCCATTACAGCTACTGAGAAATGTGACAAGCCATACTAGCAGTTGATTTTTTTTTTTGTGATGAAGAATAAACTCAAAACCACTGAAAGATGAATGCATTACAGTCTTCCCCTCTCTGTGGAACTGTGGCCTGAGATATGTCTGTTGTCTTGCTGAGACTTGGACTAAGTCCCCAGTCTGACTGGAAAGAACCAGAGTGGTGGTATTTTGGCAAGAGCCCACAGAAACTGAGAAGCACAGGAGACTTTCACAGGGAGGTAGTGAAGGAGTTGGGAAGCGCTGTGAGTACTAAGGACAGCTTGTGGCAAGCTGCTGCTTCTGCACCTTTTTTAATCGGCGCTTTCCCTTGAACTTGGTGAAGTGTAGAGCATGGAGTGCTGTGAGCTGCTTAGCTGCATCTTGTGGGCAGAGAACAACATTTTAAATGAAGTGCACTTTGTCTAGAGCCTTTGTGGTTAGTTTCAGTTTAAATGGTTGGGTGACTGATTCCTAAAAAAAAGGTCATTTCGGATGGAATCATTCAGACTTAAAATCAATGATGTGCCTTCTCTCCAGACTCTGCCACAATCTTGCATTATAATTTTGTAGGCCTTCCTAGCAGAGAAATTACATAGAAGATACAGAATAAACAAATGAATAAATGCATTGAGTTGATAAATATGTTTTGTCAAACACAAAGCTATGTTGCTTGTCATTTCAAGGCTTGTGTTTGTGGATGGCCATAATCTGCAAGGTATTGCGAGTTCCTTGGATCAGAGGTAGTATATAGTGTTAGGTGCTCTGATGTACACTGAATCCTGAGAGAAGCTTCTGTGTTCTTTCTGTGCTGCTTTGTCAGAAGTTCATGTAAGCTGGAACAGTGTGCTCAAAAGCAACTTTGGGGATGAAACACTTCTTTAAGTAGTGATTGTTAACTAAGATGTCTCAACGAGTCAACAAATTGCATAGCTGTTTGAAAAGGTCCTGACATGTGGTGGTGCTTCTGTTTTATGCAGATGGGTTTAGATGGACTCCAGGAAGACTACATAAGGAAGGCTGAATATCCCTTCAGCTCAGAACAGAAGTGGATGGCCGTTAAATGCATTCACAGAACGCAGCAGGTAAACTCCCTGATCCTTGTGCACTGGCTCTGTAGAAGGGTTATCTACCTTGGTTGGTATCCTCATTTTTCACTTCAGAAGTTATGGTGGGCTGGTAGCAGCGCACAGTCCCGGGAATATGGATGCAGGCGATGTTTAATGACCTGTGCAGCTTTTCAGATGATGAACTAGAGGTCTTTCAGGTCAAATGTTCTGTGTAGGTTTAATTTCTGTCCTTGGCTTGGTGTCTTTTGTCTATAAACTGTGACCTGAAATGAGATGGTGATTATTAGCTTGGCTCTTCTGACATTGCCACTCTTGAATGAACACTGTGTAGAGATACGCAAAAGAACAGATAGTTTAGAAGTGTAACTTTGATTTGTGTTGTGTTCTGAAGGCTCTTAAGAAAAATACAGATATAAGCCATTCATGTGTAGTACCTACGTATGTGTATCTATAAATACACATGTGTACACAACAATTCTTTTTCCTTTAGGACAAACCTGAAGTTTGTTTTATGAAAGGTGCTTATGAACAAGTCATTAGGTACTGTACTTCATACAACTGTAAGGGGCAGACCCTACCTCTTGTTCAGCAACAGAGAGAGCAGTACCAGCAGGAGAAGACATCTATGGGCTCTGCAGGACTCAGGGGTAAGGCTGTTCCAGTGTCTCAAACTAACTGTTGTTTGATATTTTTTTTTTAATTTATTTATTTTTTTAATGGTGCTGCTTATTTAAAAAAAAAAAAGAGAACCACCAAAAACACCAGCTGTTTTGTTTTTGTGTTTTTTTGTTTGTTTGGTTTTTTTTTTTGTGTTCAGTAGGTGCCGCAGGGTTGTTCTGCTTTTCTTTAAAATAGGGGAGTGGAAAAACAGGTGCTGTTGCCGAAGGCCTGTATAATAACATGATTAAATTGCAAAGGGTGAGAAAAGGCACTGCTGGTTCTGTCACCTTACATGTGACCATAACCAAACAGGACATTGCTACCTAATAGCTTCCATATCTCATTAGTGATAAGTCTGTGGATTTTTTTTTTTTTAATGTGTATGTGTTTATTTTTCTATGACTTTGGTTCCTGTCACCTTTGTGTGTCAGGCTAGCACAATGTGTTGCAGGTCAGAAGGTGCCATTGGAATTACCTGTTATGTTAACAAGCTGTGTAGAATTTTTTATAATGCAACAAAGTGTTTTCCACAAGATGATTGATAGGAGGTGATTGTGGGCAAGCATTATACATGGCTGGCTTTTTGGCCTCTCTAGAGAGACCTCTAGGCTGTTAAGTCTATCTACAAGCTTTTTAATCTGTTTCTGAAGACAGGGGTATGGTGTGGCTCAGAAAATTCCCAGGATGGAAATTATTCGAAGGGAGAGGATATGTAGGAGTGGTATCTCTTGGTGCTGTGTTGATTGGACAGTCATTCTGGTGTCTGTCTCAGAGCACTGTCAAAAAAAACAAACTAGTGTAGGATAGGGTGTTTTTAAAAAAGTGAATTCACTTTTCCCTTACAACTCTAATGTCACTTAAATATATTTGAATTAAGTTTCCTACTCAGAGACATTTCAAAAAATATTTGGTATGTACTCAATGAAATCTGCCTCTCTAAAAGAAAAAAAGACAAAGCAGACAATAAAGGTACATTAGCTGATCCTCTCGCATAAAAGGCTGCGCACGTACAGAGACACCACAAAGCTAGATGATGAATTCTCTTTCCACGCAGTGAAAGTAGAAACACTTTCATCTGAGAACAAATAGGGAAGTTATCTTTAAAAGCTGGAATATGTATGCTTGGTAAAAAGACTACTCTTTAGAAGGAAAGAACATACAAAAGTAGGCTATTCTGAGTACTTAAGATAATGAATATTGCTACCGAGGTCTGAAAAAAAGAAAATTGCAATTCCCTTACTTTGCTTTTGCTGCCCTGCTAGTTTAAATGCCGATGTAAATGTTAATTTCAAATCTTAAGTTTTTTTCTTTGTCTTCTAAAAGTTCTGGCCTTAGCTTCTGGTCCTGAGTTAGGACAACTGACGTTTTTGGGGCTTGTGGGAATAATCGATCCTCCACGGACTGGTGTGAAGGAAGCAGTTACGACGCTCATCATGTCGGGAGTTGCAATAAAAATGATTACTGGAGATTCACAGGAGACCGCAGTTGCCATTGGTATAAATAGTCCACTTCCTTTAATTTTTCACTGGTTTTCTGTGTTGGCAGTGCCAAGCTAATTGTTGTGAAGCATGTGTATTATATCTTGAACATTTGTGAGCTCTGTATGTTGAGTTAACATATGGCTCAGTGGAACTGGGAGGAAATAACACCCCCCAAAAAAACAACCAACCAAAAAACCACAAACAAAATTAACCCACCGTAGCCTGAAGTGATGCTTTGGTTTCCTTACTTTGTCTTCCCCATGCCATTTCTTCATTTGCTGTTGTGTTATTTTTGAACTGTCAGCTCTTTAGAGAGGATGGAGCTCTTGTGTTTATACGGTGCCTGACACAATGAGGTACTGGCCTTTAGACCTAAAAAGTCTAAGGACATAAATATCTGATTAGAATAGACTTTGTAGCATGTGTTTGTTACTTGAGTTAAGATAATTTACTCCACTACGCTGAATGAATAAGGTGTTCTGCTCTGGGCATTTCAAATCTGAAATGCAGAAAACGGTAGGTTTAAAGCAAATAAAATTGGGTACTTAGTGTTTTAAGAGTAAAGTATTTCAATACCTTTTTTTATTACTTATTTCCAGCTAGTCGACTAGGATTGTATTCCAAAAATTCACAGGCAATCTCTGGAGAAGAAATAGATGATTTGGATATTCAGCAGCTTTCTCAAATAACACCAAAGGTTTGTATTGATGTACTACTTACTGAAAGGCAGCAAAATATATATTCTATATTGAGAAATTTTGGTTTGTTTTGTGTTTTCTCTGAGATGCTAAACTGTAACTTCTGATACATGGATAACATGGTTCTAATAAAAGTGATACAACACATTACGGGAGACTTAGTACAGAAACAAGGAAGCTGTCCCACATCAAATGGATATCTTCTGGTTTGTCATATGACAAAACTCATTTATTTCAACTGATTTATCTTTTTAGTGAATTTATTACTTTTTGTCTCTTGCTACAATTCAGTTTGGTTTTTTACATTTCAATGCCTGTATTGGAACGTTCATTTTGCCACCTCTCCCTTTCAGTGTGCTTCATCACCTTTTGTATGCTTAGACTGTTTTGTTTCTTTGAGTAGCTCAGCTTGTATGTATAACCTTATGTTTGCATGTTCACACAGTCCATCCTCTTGTAGTTTGTAAGAGGAGTTGTTTGTATCATTAATGATTTTTAATTGATTTGATGTCACTGGTTGAGAATTTTGAAAGGGTCTACTAAGTTGCTGCTTAATACTTTTTAGTTATTAAAGAACTAAATATATTAGCCAGCGTCAGAGTTGGAAATGTGAAGG
>JANHFX010012739.1:0-15381 GCA_027560015.1 Chloroceryle amazona | reverse complement strand
CTGACTGCAGACAGTGCCGTGAGTTAGAGGAACTGAGCTGGAAAGTAAAATCACTGAACACAATTAGTTCTGTTCTCGTCCAAACCAGGACAAAATGAAGTATGCTCAGAGTCTGTTCCATAAGAACACTGATGAAAATACTACGAAAACACTAAGATTAGATTGATGTAGGCTGTTAAATGGCGGGGCAGCGTAGGTCCCTACTCTGAATGCCAATTGTTGAATTGCATGCATGAGGACTGTAGACTTGTACAGCAGTGCGCTGGGGCTTATGCTGTAGATCTTGAGTCGTAACTCATATGCAACCCAAAATCCTTGAGAGTGACTCTACAGAAAAAGTCTGACCTAAGAAAGTTATATGAACGTAGATTATTTTACCGTTCTTATCCTGGAATCACTTGAAACACCTTATCGAAGCACTATCTCCTTAACGTCAAATTGTCATTTTCACTTTAAAGTTGTATATAGGATTTAGTAACTTTCTCCCCTCTTTAATTTCTTTGTTATGTAGGAGAAGGCAAGCAGAAGATAGCACTGATACAGCACAGACTTGTGACATAAATTTCAATAGTTATTTACATTCATTGCAGAGTGTAAGTGATTTACATCCAATAGATAGTGAAAACATGTGCTAAGAAACCAAAAAATAACAGAAGAGAAAAATCAAGTGTTGGACTGCAACAGAAGAAATACTCTTACAAACAGTAACATTGCTTTACTTATCTGGCCTTGCAGCCAGCTTCCAAACTTACTCATGTGTCCAGTTCTTCACATCTGAAACTTCTTGGGGAATAGCTTTGCTCTTTGCTTACATCTGCTTCTGTTCTGTCAGTCCCAAACCATTTCACCCTTTTTAATTTTCACTATTTTTACTCTTTAGCTACTAGTGAAGGAAGATACACTCATTTATGGGCTAAGATATCAATACACTCTCTAAAGAGATTCATTTAAAACTTTGACCTACCTTGTCAGTGACCCTCTCTGAACAAAAGACCCAAGTACTCTTCTACTGCATAAGAATTTCTATTTTAGAAGAGTACAACTTACTTTGCTGGCCTCCATCAATGGTCTGACTGCTCCATGCTTTTCTCCCCTCACTGAGGGCTTCACATTGAGTTCAGAAACAAAAATTCTTTTTTTCTTTTTTTAACTCTTGCTTTTAAATAGTATTTCCTGAACAAACGAAAGTTAGAAGACTCACAGGATTAGAATTCTTTAGGTTTAACCTGGAATGCAGTTTTTAATCCAAGACCAATATGAAGATCCAATATTGCATACTTAGGAAAGATCATATTTCTTTCTGTAATGTATGAAAATACCACCTTTTAATAAAATAATTTACATTGCCTCAAGTAGATCCTAGAAATGCGAAGATACATCTTTCCATGGACCTACAAACAAGTAAATTGAACATACAGATTTTGTTTGGCAGGCTACTAGTCCCGGAGTACTCACAGTGGCCCCCCAGTCCACAAAAGCAGCCCAGGATCAGCCACACTGCTCCATTTGCTCAGTTAGCATTGTAGGGGAAAAGAAGGCAGCAGAGAATGTGCTGTATAAAATTATCAAGCAGGGAAGAGTGTGGTAGGGCATAAATCCCTAGGGAAGTTGTGCCCCTAAGACGGTGTTCTAACGCACAAGAAAGAAATTGCTGCTACTTTCACAGTTGCAGTTATAATTTTATTAATTGTACTTAATAATGTAATAAGAGTACTTTTAAAATGGATGCACTGTTGAAATAATTAAAGCATTTTCATGACTGGAGGTCTGTGATAAGGAAAAGTCTCTTCCTGGAAAGAGGGAGAACTGTAATGCCTACTTGCATAGAAGAAATGAAATCAAAAGTCTGTCATGAAAACACTTCGAAAAACTTGGCTCTGTTCTTCAAGACTCAGGCTTTTTGGTTTGTTGATTCACTCTTTAGGGCACAAGCAAAGTAGAAGAAACTTGGTGTTTTACTAAACACTGTTCTCATGGCTCATAATTTTCTCTGCTTCAGTCTTGGCACGTCACTGCAACTTAGCTATGTCTTTCTCAGTTTTATTTATTGCACTGTATGAAAATACGGTCACAAAGAATTTCCTATCATGAACAAATCAAGAGGGAGAAGTGTCCTTTGGATTCTATCAGCCTGAAATTCTGAAGTGCCTCATTCCTGGTTCCATCCAACAAACTGCACAAAGTTCCCTCCTGTGTGCAGCAGCTGATGTCTGAATCATGGATTGAGAGTCACTACAACAGCTGTGGGACTCCAGCATGCCCTTCCCCTTTCAGTGGAGTATTAACATGCTGGGATTTGCTAAATCTGTATCACCTATCTGTAAATTCTACATTTAAAAGAACTGATTCAACTATTCTTACGAGGCTGCACATACAGAATTGGCCTGATATTAGACAAATCCTGACATATATTACAAGGCTGAATGTATAATCAGAATACATGTAGAGAAAACACCCTATGGCTAATCCAGATTAAAAAGCAAGTTGTTTTTTTTTTTCTTGAAAGAACCTTAAACTTTACTGCTAACTCTGAGCCAATACTTGAAAAATTCCTTGTACTCAACGTATTATATTGATATTTTACAGTAATGCATTTTGTCAAGGAAGCATCCAACAGGATCAAGTTACTGTACAGACTCGAGTACAGCTTGCCATTTTTGCTATAGCCTGTGTCCACAGAAATTGCCCATTACATTTATAGACCATTTTTATGTTAACTGTACTCATTATAGGCTGTGAGAAAACTAGGTAATTGGGTTGTTATCCCTCTAGCTTTAGAAATAAATGAGAATTACTGCTTAGTTAGAATAATTTTAAATGTCTGACTGTGCCTGTTCTAAGCATCCATTAACAAATGCTGGCTTCTACTTGACTTCCCACTGCATTAAACAGGCCGTTTCTGCACACAAGACAAAGCAGCTAATCAACTGGAGGTTGAAAATAACTATGCAGGGAGCAGGCATACAAACTACAGTGTTAAAATCATGTGTCTTATGCCAAGATTAATTTGTAAATTCATCTCAAGTGTTATATTTACTAAGTCGTGTTGATGCGTTTTCAAGATGGTTAACTGCTGGAAATAATATTTACAGTGTAGTTTAATGGAACAAGTTCTTCAGCAATACTCAGAAGCAGAATCTGAAAAGAAATGTGTACAGAAGCATCACAGTGCTGCCGTACTCGGTATAGTAACATGAAACTCTTAGATCCTTTTGTGGTTAAAGGACTCTGACTTCCATGCTCAAGACAGCTAAAATTATTCACAGTCTCTATGCGACTGCTCAGAACTCTAGGAAAGCTGGTACACCAAAGCCAACTTGTCCAGTAGAAAATACCAGCAGGAGTGCAGAGAGTGATTTTTTTATTTGTGAAGACAAACTCTGCAGGGAAACACTTACCTGCACTTATGAAGGCTTTGGGTTCATAAACCTGAATCCCCTCCCAAAGCAGAACAACTAAATCCACTCCACACATCTCAGAGACCAAGAGTCACACTATTTTCTGGTAATTCTGTAACTTTGAGATAGGTAATGAACTCCCAGCTACCAAAAAGTACCAGCCATCATGCTGTAAAAATTTCCTGAATATACATGAAATCACCCAAGCCATTCAAAGTTCCACTTTCCATACAAAAAAGATTCACTGAGCCATGAGAAAAATAAACAAAAAATCAAAATCAAAAAACCCCACAAAACTGTAAGCTACTATTCTGGAAAGCTCACATATAAGTAAGAAAACCAGATGTTTTATTTTGTTTTGCGAACGGTGCTAATGGAAGATCAGTCATCCATGCATCAAACAAGTGCTCCAAGTCTGTTGCCTGAACTGTGTGGCGGCACAGGTCCTCCTCCTGAGAATGTCTTCTAAATTGCCTCCTAGAGACAAAATAATCTAAATCACTTTGCTTGAGCTTCATAGGCAAAAAATTTAGCACGCATTGGATGTCACGCAAATGCACGTTACATGGATACTAAGCTGGGGCTTTGGTTGGTATTTTGAACCCGGCTACATAGGAAGCTCAGCATTAGTTCTCCAACTAAGTCTTGCTACAGCCGTTGCCTTAACAGCAATATTATTTCTGTAAGATTGGGCATTCTGCTCTTGAGTCAGGAAAGATACTGACTGGGAATATGTTAAGTGGTTCTTTATGGGAATTATATTTTTAATTACAAAAATGAAAGCAACTCTTATATTAGGAAATAACACCAGAAATCCTGTAGAAAGTGTCAGTAACTTCAGCACAAATTAAAAGTGCTGAGTCATTCCAAAACTTAAATAAACCTTCACAAAAAGAAAATAGAATATACTGGAAAAGAAGAAGGAGATTTCACAACATCCCTTAAATAGCTTTCACTAAGAATGGATGTACCTGCCACCTGGATGCTAAAGCAGGATAGACTTTGTAAACATGAGATGAGAGAGGAGCTAAAAAAGGTGCATGACCTACATCCATAAGTGGAGAAAACTGAGCACAGCAATTCTAGCATCAACAAAAATTTGAAGTAACATCCTATTAGATGTAATTACCTGCTCCTTATTAGAATCCCTTAGTAAACTGTTCATTTTGGACACTATTTCCAGAGAATAAGTAGTTTCTTAGTATTAGGGCACTTCACCTTAGGAATAAAAATGTTAAAATTAGAGCTCCAAATGGTTTAAATTAATTCATGCACTAAATAAAATAGTCACTTTCTTAGGTTGACCATTTGGCCTAAAAGGTGGTATTCTATACAGCAGAAATGCATCCAGTGTGTTTCTGGCCCTGCAGTTTTCTCATCCACGAGACTATGTTTAATCAGAAGTATGCAAATTTTCATGGTAAATAAGAATAAAACTACCCTTCTGAATAAATGTTTTCTTAGTGTACTTGAACAAACTCTGGATGCAGTATTAAAAGACCAGGTCAATGATCAGAGGTCTGCATAACATGCAGATCCCGACTTCAGTTTGCACTTCTACTTGGACGAAGCATAAGGAATCCCTACAAAATGCAGAAAAATAAGTGCATGAATTGGGATTCATGAGTGCAGAAAAGATGAAGCCTCTTTATTTTATGGAATATCATTAGAAAACTGTTACATTGTGATACATTCCAGCCTATCATGAACACTTCGAGGCCAAATAAGATTCCCCAGTATTTATCATCATTGCTCCAATATAAGGTTCCAAACAGAAACCTTTTCTTCTAAGAATGAATTTGTTTCTTACTTTATTAACATAACTTGTACCCCAAGAACCAGCTCCATATCACGGGGGAAATCCACACAGCCTCCTCTTGGCAAAAAAGCCTGGACAACATCAGCTGCCAAGATAGAAACACACGTGCAATGTGTGCAAACAGAATATCCAGAATTGAGAGGGTGCTTGCTTAAAATCTGGCAAGGCTGACAATGAAGACAACTATCAACCATGTTAAACACCAACCAGGCAGTTAACAAGAGACCCTGGGGGGGCGGGGGGTGGGGGGAAAGACAGCTTCAGATGAAGTATAAAAAACACTAAAATTCCTAGCAAAAGAGAGCAGTAGTCAAAATCTTGTCTGACACTGAGACGATGCTCTCCTAGCATCTCAAGCTCTGCCTAAACCTGAGGAAGCACACCCCACACCTCCCCAGCAGCCAGTAGTTGTCATTCTGGCCAGCAGGCTGACAGCACAGGGGGCAACAAGCACTGATCACTCCTGAGGTGTCTGCATATCATCATCCCGGCAGGGGGGTGGATTAGTGGAGTGGAAAGAACAGCACAGGTACACCTGCAGCTACAGCACTCCAAAGATATATATAGATATAACTCCAAAGATGTACGTAACCACGGGACACCCTAGAAGGGTAGGCTCTTATAACCCAAACCTCCTGTGAAAGGGATAGAGGTCAGCACCTAACTGCAGGCTTGTGGGGGAATTGCTGTAGAAGGGTGTCAAGGTGCTTACTGTGGTTTTGCAAGGGTCTAGTACAGTCATTTATCTGTTATATTGCTGCTATTAATCCTGCATGTATAGTTCACAGACTAACAGTTATAGTTTAAGCTACTAATAAATCAATAACCACTAACTTGATTTAAGCAGAGTTTTCCCCTACAGGCACACATACTCTCTTCAGTGCTTTCTACTTCCCAGTGACATGAAGCTTTCAGCTAAAACTTAGCTGTTTCAGAGTTTTATTTTAATTTAATTATCTTTTTTCTTTTCCTCACTCAAGGGCACCTGAGATATTTGGAAAAATCAACCAACTAGTTATACAGATCACATTATCTTCTAAAGTGATCCAAAACCTGAACCAAAATAGATCACATTTTTCAAAAGTGGAGGTAAAGTTCTTAGGTTAAACAAATAAAAAAAAGGAGGTTTAACATACCACAGTAGAAAGCTATCATGTATGTCGAACAAGATGCTCTAATGAATTTAATCCACTACAACAATATTTGCATCAGGAAATTCTGATTAAACATCATATGAAAGGCTGGTGTGTTGCTCTACTCTGCAACTGACAAAGTTTAGTTTTAGCTCAGTTCTAGAAAACAGTAAAAAAGTGTCATTGATATGTATTTCTTTTTTAAGCAAAGTAAAAAAAAAAAACAGTTAAATTTAATTTTGCATGTTTCACTTCTGAACTTTTAATAAATTAGAGGTTATCAAGAATCCTTCCCCATGTTTTATATTCTAAAATTATCACAGTCTTTTGAAATCACAGGAAACTAATGGAAAATCTAATGCTCGGGCCCAATCACCCCTATATCCCAAGCAGACTGGCATAAGTTGACAGATCTTGCAATAAGAGATACTGAACAAGCATGCTTATTGATCTGTGACTCAGACCTTCAGAACTTTCTGGAGACTCAGAAATACTAATGCTCATTAGGTGTAAATGTGCTTCTTCTAACATATGGGGTTTTGTATTTTATGGGCTCCTAACTTTTGATTAGTCAAAGTATTTATCTACCAGTATTATTTTTCCTTTCTTCTATAATCAAGATTAAAGAATTCCATATTATCCATCAGGATTTTTTAAACTAAGCTTACAAGAGACAGTACGTCACCTTAGCAACTCCCTTTTAGGAATCACTCCGCAAAAGCTCATTTTTAACATGCACTTAAGAGTTTTAAACAATTTCTAGACTAGCAACTGGCAACCACATTCTTCTTCATTACAATTTCAGAAAGCCATAAAGACTTCAATCTGAAACAGATAATTAAAACATAACAGTCTTACATTCCTAGTAAAATGGCCGTTTTCAAAGCTATTTATACAAGTACTATATTGAAAAAGAGGCTACTGAAAAACAGCCAAAGTAACCCAGAATTTCAAGAAATGCTACAGAAAAAAAAAATAAAAAAGAAAATGCAGTTCAAAACACACATTAAAGGCAGATATTCAAATGTAGTAAGCCAGGGAAACACCTCACCTGTCAGTTTCATGCCCCCTACTTCCATCAAACACTGCTCCTTACTCCCCACTTCTACTTTCTACTACTCCCCACTTTTCCAAGTTAACTGAATTATACTTTTTTTTTTTCTTCCAAGTGTTACAAAGAAAACTACTCTTCCACGTCTCCCTGTTGAGAAAGTACCTTCCCCTCCTAACAACCAAATTCTTACCTACTTTACTGTTTATATTGTCCCTTGGCAGTAATCAAAAGGACTAGAAATCCCTCCTCTCCTCCATAAGCGCTTGAAACATGCACAGGAGGTGCACTTCTTCCATTAACATTTATCCATCACATTCCACCTCCTCATTCCCATAACATCTCTGAGTCACAACCACCAGCTCAAGTAACTGGAAATGAACCTACTAAAGAAAATGTGCATGAAGTTCCACAGTCATTTGACACATAACTTCATAGAAATCTGCACTTGGGAAAGTAGGTTTTCCCCTTGAAGTGAATTTTATTAGAGATAGAGATGACCTAAAAAGGGTCCATTGATATACTACAAAAAAAATAATGGCTTTCAGAGAGACAAGCTCTTCTTTTAAATTTAGTCTTAACATGAAGGGTTATAAAGGCTAACAGATCACTTACAGCCTCTGCCCCTTTTTCCAGATGGGTTACTCTTCTTTTCCATGGAAAATGAAATATGAACTCATTTCCCTCGAATAATTATGGATTAGGCTTGTAAGCAAAATCAGGACAGAAGATTCCTCCTCTCCTTATCAGGATGTTTGATAGCTTTTCTGCCCACTTCTTCAAGTCAAAGCTTGGTAGATAAAATGAACTGCTCCGTTAGGCCCTTAAATTGATCAGCTGAATACTGCATGAATAGTTTTCTTTTTAAACAGCATTTCTGTTATTTTGAAACCTGCGTATTGCTTATGCAGCAGGAGGTAACTTTATTATCTGTATCAGTCTGAATCCTAATTCAACAATCCCTGACAGAACTGGAAGGCTTCTGCTTACCTTGCCTATTCTGTCTGTGCCACACCATTCTGTCAAACTCCACCTACTGGATAAAGTCACAAGAAGCCCAGTGAAGCTTTCATTTCACCAGTATCAATAAAATGACAAAACTGATTGAACGGTTATACCTGATGAGATTTTCTTCATGGTTTTCCTTTCTACCATTCTCTGTCAGTGCTACAATCAAGCAGAATCTTTAGGAAGGTATTTTCTCTAAATACATCAGGTTACCTATCCATATTTGTAATTAATATGAGTTTCTGGTAATGCAGTTAGACACTGGAGAAGTTACAGCTTCACACCACGGTTAAGGAGAGCAAAGTCACTTCATGGTTTTCAGCCTCTGACAGTAGAAATGCAGAATGTAATTTTTATCTAGTAGTTCAAGTACCACCTTTAATTTTTCAAATGCTATGAGATAAAAGAACAAATTAAAAAAAAAAGCCACTGAACTCCAAGAGTACCAACTCCAGAGAATGCCAGTTCTAAGCTAATTAACAAATTTGAAACATACACATCTATCTCAGTGCTAGGTGACTCTTCTCCTTGCTGCTTCTTTCAGGAAATTAAGTCAAATCATGAGACACACATTCTGTTACACCTACAAAGAAGATTTCAACTTCATCTGTGGCTGAGCTCTACTATACAGGTTCAGAAACATTTCCTTCCACCCTCAAAACTAGAAATGGCATTGAATTTGATGGCTGTAGGTGAAAGAATCTGAGATCTTGACAATACATAACTTAATCATTTCCTTATACACAAGTCAAACATTCAAATTTTAAGCAGTAACTGACAGTAACTTCCAAACCACAAAATCCATAATCAAGATCTGTGTATTTGCTGATATTTCCTCTCATAGGATGCCTTATAAATACACCTGAAATAAGCACTATTCTTTATTACGATAAAGATATATTCTTTAAGAATAATAAAAATCAACCAATGCGGGGTGACACACACTAAAGGCTTACAAATCATACCTGAAGAAGTCTGAGATACTGATACGCTGGAAGAGGTACTACCATTTGAGAATAGTAATTTAATCACAATTTGGGAAAGTATGTATTCACTTAGAACACTGCTCAAATATTTCTCTAGAAACATAACAAACACCAATTTACACAGCTGATGTGGTAGTGTAGGCAGTACAAAAACCATGAGAAAAACTGCTCCATGTAGATTATTATCATTTCAGAACATCATCACAAAATAAGCACATGACGACTATCTGCAATAATAAGTTTTATAGAAGCTTACAAACAACTACTATTGCTGATGACAAACTACTTTTTTTCTCGGGAAAGCAGTCCATTTATTTTTGCCAGATCTCCCAATGAAACTGTTGCAGAACCTCTCTGGGCTGGTTTTGCCTAAGGAAAAAAACAAACAAACAAACACATATAGGGCTAATTTTAAGTTAAAATATTCTATAAAAGCTTTTAAATCATCAATCATTTTTCAAGTACCCTCAAACATAAAATAGTTCAGCTTCACATTACCTGTGATTCATGGAATTTCCAGCCAATCATGTAGTAGATCTGAAACGTGGCAGGTACTGAACCATCGCTATTTCCGTACATTTCTGTTAGCGTAGGAAAGGAGAGAAAGAAAAAGTACCAGAACATAAGTTCTAAGAAATAGTTAGTTCTAAGAACAATAGTACTAGGTATGATGTATTTATCATAAAGACTCCTGGCTAAAGATTTGGGACAATAAAAATATCTCACAGTGGTGTACCAACATAGTTCAAATCCTGTCCTCATAATTAAAGTTAAAAATGCCAGTATGATAATGGCATTTTGTTCTGTTCCAAAATGTGGTGGTTTAGGTGTTTGTTTGTTGTTGTTTTGTTTGTTTTGGTTTATAGACATCAGAGAAAGACATAGACAATATGTTCTTGAAGTCATTTCAGATGAACTCAATACCTCTCAAATACTTACCTCGGTATATTGCAGCAGCCGCCAACATTGTGTCCCTATGTAGCAGAGGTTTTCTATTCCAGGAGCAATTACTCTCCCCCATACCTAAAAATACGTTTTAGCTTTAAGAAAAAGAAGATACAGCATATGCCATGAGTTAAGTGTCACGCAGTAATGACAGATTTTTACTAAACCAGAATAGAATCCTCTGAATATGGCTGCAAGAGACCAACATAGCACAAATAATTAAGTTTCTTGCCTAAAAGAATCCAAGCCCTTTAATGTCAATGCTTTGCAATTTACAGTTTGTATTACTAGGAAAAATTTCAAATTATGACTTCTTCAGCTTGAGTTTTCAATCACTTATGTTTTCCAGCATGATTTAGTTTAAACATGAGTACAAAGTGTCTATTCAGACACACACTTACGTATTTCCTTTTTAATAACAGGTAAGCATCAAAATAACTCTCCCAAAAGCTTACTAACTCAATTGTTAAGTATGCCAATTCTTTTTTGCATTCCTCAGCAGACTCTATTTAGAGAGTCTATTTACACTCATTGCAAAGCAGTTTCCTGAATGTCCTGATCATTAGGAAGGACATACGCTTCCGTCTTCATTTCAAGGCCTTTCAGCAGCTTACGTGGAACAGGCTCACAAACAATGGGAATACAAGGGAAGCAGAATATTCACAGCAGGCCATGAAGTTGCAAATCTTTGATATCTGCTTCCCAATGCAAAGCTGCTGACAGGTGTCATCTCCTGAATCACTAGAGATCAGGAAAAAAAGCCAGGTTTCCCCTGCTACAATAAGCTTGATTTCTTTGTATGTTTTAAGTAAGGAATTTTTTTCCAATGAGAGTGGTGAATCACTGGCCCAGGTTGCCCAGAGAGGTGGTAGATGCCCCATCCCTGGAAACATTCAAGGTCAGGTTGGACAGGGCTCCGAGCACCCTGATCTAGTTTAAAGATATCCCTGCTCACTGCAGGAGGGTTGGACTACGTGAACTTTAAAGGTCCCTTCTAACCCAAACCATTCTATGATTTGGAGTTAGAGACATAGAAGAGTTTCACAGTGTGTTTCCTATCAGTGATACAGAAAACATTTGTTTCCTCAAAGTATATACTTGCCTTGCAAGTCTTCCATAACCTCAAACAACCCTGGGTAGTTGACTTGAATTTCATCAGTATCCTAAAAGAATTGAGAAGCTTAGTTTTAGGGAATATCAAGCTAAACCAGTAACATTATGCTAGCCTTCAGAGCTGCTAATGGACTATTCAACTACCACTTCTGTTCAAACCGTGTTATTTCTCGGAACACAATGTCTTAACATTTCCAAAAAGTTTTATTTAGTAGCCCAAATGCAATCAGATTTTAATGGAAATGCCATTATTTTCTCCTTGGCTTTAAAAGGAACAGCAAGAGTGTCTCAAGTTTTTTCAAGCAGGTCTAACATTCTCTGACATTTCTCCAAGGCCATCCAAATTGTAGTGGGCCACTAGCCAAAGATACACTTCCGTTGGTTTCATTAATCACAGTGAAGCTCAGGACAGAGGCAGTCCAGGCTATTTCAGGAAGGAGCTTATTCAGCAAGGCACACAACATGCAGAAGGAGGCAGTACATCCGTAATATATCAGTAAACAGTAATTTATTTTTTTTTATATGTCAGCAGCTCTAACGCTCTAGATTGTTCTGTCTGAGTGTTCTTTTATTTATAATTACCACAGTCAGGGTATTAAAGCCAGCTCTTGACAGCAGTTGTCCCAAATCAGAGACAGCAGTGAACGGTGATACGTGAGGAGAAAATCCCCCTTCTCTCTCCAACTCTGCCAGCTGCAAAGAGCAGCGAAGCTCGTACAGAGTGTCTCCTCCAAACATTGCACCAATGAATACTCCATCGGGCTTAAGAACTTGGTGAATCTACAATGTGGAATGAGAAAAAAACCAACAACTTGTTTTTTTGTTATTATGCCTATGTAACCAAGAAGTTCTTGGGACTTTTTTTTTTTTTTTAAATGAACTTAAAGCAATCATTACAACAGTTGTAATAGATTTTTAATATTGACTGTATTCCACAAGGCAAGCTGCACTAAAACTTTTGGTAACATTGCAAGATAAATAATCTGTCTGGAACAAGATTGTTCTTAAGAAAGACTAAATCCCCTGAAATTACTTACAGTCAGGAAACACAAAATGCACTGTGGAAATCTAGGTCAAAATGAATTTCAGTGGATACTCCTAAGGCAGTATCTTCAACTAATTTGCTTCTGAAAATATGGTGGATGAAGATAGCTTTTGCTTACTTCTCCTTTCTCAGATGAAGGCAACAAAAGTACTTTCTAATGGTTTGACTTAAGAGAAATGGAGGCCTTATTTTTAACTATTCAGAATAGCAATATTATGACAGGTAAAAAATTTAAGCAGTTGAAGGCAGTTTTGATTTGTTAAAGCGAGAGGTCTCAACATAGGAAATAAGCATTCATGATTAAAGTTAGTCAAGAACCCCAGTTCCCTCCCTTTTGTGGGACATTATAATGTGTCCTTTATTTTTACCATGGGGGTAAAAATATTTGACACTCCATAGAATATTTAAAATCCAGAGAAAATTATTTATTTCTTTCCAAGTCCTTTTAAGTAGTGAAGGCATTACGATATCTATTTTTATTATTTCCACAACAGCAGTGTATTCTTATTCCTACCAACAGGTGGTAGAATAGCACTGTAACAACGACCAATGAAATAAATGAAATAATAGCAAACTGCTTGAAAGTTGGCTGACTTGAAAACACTTTTCACCTGCAGGAAGAAGATGGCATAATCCAAACTCAGATTTTTTTTCAGTAACAGTTTCAGTTCTCTGTCCTCAACAAGCATTTGCTTCATTTCGAAATCAAAAAGCCTTTATCCAATTCAAGTTGTATTTCAAGATAAACAGCTGAGACATAAAAATAATAAGCCAGCTCTGAAGAAGTCAGATTTAGAAACCTCTTGTACTACAAGCAGCAAGTGCTAACACACAATGAAAATCAATAGTGGCAGTTTACATTAGTTACCATGATCTCAGCTGTGGAGACTATAAAATTGTATGCAAATATGTTGTTTCACATTTATTCCAAATTTATTTGAGACAGTAAAATCGTAGAAACATCAACTGATGCTCTTCAAACTGTCAAAAATACTGCCAAAAGTACCTCTATGCAACATGAGCTATTTCTATGTCTTTTATTTAAAGAAGATGTAGAAATACAGAACACCCAGAATATTAGTAATAGCAAGTGTTGATTTTTAGTATTAAAAAAACAGGTTCTTACCTCTCTAAAAGCTCTAGGAAGGTCATTCACCCAATGTAAACTGAAATGACAGAAGCCTACATTTTATAATTGCATACTAAACAAAGTTTAAGGAATGTAAGTAATTGCTACATTATCCAAGTGTGTTTCAGAAACCAAAGCAGCAAATGAGTTTCTTGAGCTGCCCAAGTTCTGAAATGTTTGCCTAAAACTAAATAAAATGATACTAAATAAAAACAAAGGTTTACACAAATAGGTGCTGTGTCCCCACCCCCAATTAAGAAGATATAAAGTCCTGGACATTAATTTGTCAAAATGCAGGAAAAAGTGAAGGTACACATATTTTGAAGGATAACAACCAAGCAAACCAGTAAGAACCATCAGGACATCAGTTTTTCTTAATATACATACACTCACTAACAATGCAAGTACATTGCTTATTGCTGTTTAATATACTATTAATATTTCTCTTTTTTTTTTCCCCTTAAAGCTACTCTGAAAAGAATATTATTTAACACCTTTAGCTAAAAAATAAAATGTACATAACTGATGAATGCATACCTTAAGCTGCTAACAACAAGATCAAACGTATCTTCTTTGAAAGGAAGGAATTCCTCATCAGCTACAACACTGACCGTAGGGATTTCAGAATCTACAGCATTTTTCTAACGTTGGATTAGAAGGAAAACAATATCAGAAACTCATTTCTTTTGGTTTCCTGTATTATGGAATTGAAGCACATTAGCATTCAGAAAGCTACTTACTAAAGCATTCTCTGCAATATCAACTTGAATAAGATTTTCCACTGTTTCCTGAAACAAAATTTAAAAGTCTATCACATTTTTAATTGTTTTAAAAGTTGACGGTAGTAATTTTTTAGAACGCTTACACACATTCACAGTAAGTTAGAAGGAATCTCTTCCACACTTGATATAAAACTTGATATAAAGCAGAAAGCCTTTCCACCGTCCCCTCAGTATTTAGTAATTGCTCTCAGGGAGAACAGCTGAGTAACAGAAAAAATATTCTGCATTTTTAGTTATAATTTCAGTGAAATACAAGTCACAGATTAATGGCCAATAAAGTATCTTTATTTACAGTGCTGTTCATGAAGGGTAAACTGCTTGAAAGTCTCCTTAACGACACCTCTTTAACAAATAAGTTCATCTAACAAAGACTAATGGAAAAACATCTCCCTACTCAAGGCTAAAGGTCAACTGTCATACTACTACTGTCTGTCTAGGACAAGCTACATAACACATCTTTGAACTGTAGCTACAGATATGAGAGAAAAAAAACAAACAGCAAAACACAGAGTTACCTTTTCAAAATTCAGAGGATTGTTTTAAGTTGTAATCAAGCCTTACCAGAACATAGAACATTAATACGTACTTATTTTAAACGTGCTGAGGTATGAAGACACAGTACCTTGGTTAAATGCTGCGCTATGTAACCTCTTCCAGAGCCAACATCCAGAGCAAGAGGAAATGTTCTAAAGGGTAAGTTCAGCAACATCAGACATCATCAAGACTGAAAACAATTTTACGTTTTGGCCTAATACTGTTTCGTCTACCAATTTCCAGCCGTCTTTCCGCCCTAAACACATCGAGTGTCCTTCTGCGTTTACCGCTACGAGAAAGCGCTGGGAAAGGCGCTCAGGAGCCACCGTTTCCTCCCGAGGGCCACGTCCCCTGCCCGCCGCCCCGCGGCTCCAGGGAGCGCGTGTCCCCGACCCTCCCCTCCCCAGCGGCGAGGCTTACCTGGTGATGTCGACCACC